>KN486067.1:7524-27136 GCA_000787095.1 Periophthalmodon schlosseri
AAACATGGCTCCCATTGTACCAGAGCAGCCTGTGTAATTTCATTGCTCTTCACTCCATCTCCGCGCGGTCTACAGTATGCACACTGCAAAAAAAGCTTCATGAGTTAAAATGACTTGAATTCAGAATATTTATCTTGATTTGAGTAGTTTTGACTTGTTCTATTTCTTTTAGTTTGTAGATTTATATTGTATTTCTGACAGGGTTCAGTGTATTCTTCTTGTGTATTCTGTAACATATTTTGAGATATTTAAACTAAAGGACAAAAACATAATATAATTTCTTAACAATAATGATAATTTAACTTCACTTTATACACTCATGGGTGTCTTGGAACTGTTATCTTGCCCACATAAAAGAACGCAGTAAAGGACTGTTTGGTTTTAATCTAATCCTCGAAGAGTACCTGAGTTATGGTTTTAATGTGCCACTTTAAAACCCACTGAAGTGCTGTAGCTCAAATCTTAATCTCAAATCAATCAGAAATACACTGAAACAAGTTCAAGTTGCCAACTAAGGTGCAATCACACTTAGTGTCCATGGTGTGTCCTGGATTGAACCCTGATTTGTCTCCGTTTGGTCATTTCTAGTCCTGGTTTAGTTCAGTTTTTATGTATCTGCACACAACAACACAATGAAAATACATATTCAGAATTCATGTCATTTAAAGCGAGTTCTGATATATTTTTTTGCAGTGCAGTAGTAGCTCAGTATGTAGCTGTGCCTCTCTCCGCTCGGCTCTTTCATAATTCATGGGGTTGTTCTTGCGGCGCAGGCTCCATGTCGGAGTGAATCTGGGCTTCAGAGGAGCACTGAGCCGCTGCACCGGGGCCAGGGGGCTGCAGCTGCTCATGTAGCATACAGCCCTCAGTCACACCTGCACACTCCGCACTAATGCTAATGCTAATGCTAGAGTCAAACTCAGTGCTTTGTCACACGGAGACAAACTTTATTTAAATGAGGGAGATGTGCGCGCTATGGGGTTGTTTGTTTAAAATGTCAAAAAGAACCAAGAAGCAATGAAGAATGAAAACAACAAAAATGAAATATTAACTAGATAGTGTTAAAAAGGAGTTTCGTATTACAATTTGTGTTTGTACCAGTCTACAACTCTTGAAATGTTCCTCACTATTTTCAAGGTGTGTTATTATTGTTATATTTTTGTCATGTTTTGTCATGAAATTCAAAACCGAAATAAATATTTGAATTATAAAAATAAAAGTTTCTTATTAAAACCTCAAAAGTTGGGCTTATTCCTTAAATTCTGGGGATATGACACCTGAGAGCCAAACAACAAGCCTTGCTATTGCTAAAAATCTTGCTAGCCTAAAATGTTAACTGAACCAATTTCTTTTCCTTGCATCCATCAAACATCCAGTCCAACACAAAGTTATATTATTTATGAATTCTACTAGTATATAACACAGCAGAGAATACAGTTCAGATGCAGAGGACACAGTGGGGTCGCTGCATCCCCACTTCCCCTTTCGAGATGAGTGACAACTTTACGGACAAAAACAACCACTAATCCAGACTCTAGACTTTTAGACTCTTGAAGGAACTCGAGCAGAATAAAAAGTAGACTCGTTAGGGTCTTAATCAATGTTAATCACTGCAGACTCGCCTCTCTGTCAACACCCAGACAATGAGCAGACCGGCTAAAGGCAGACACAACAACACGCGGGGGGAGACGAGGCCGAAATGTAAAAACGCTAAAATATACGCTGCAGCCTGTGGAGAAAGTAAAGTTTTGATGTATTTTATCTAGCATTTTTCCCAAGCTCTGTTTTGCCTGTGCCTTAGTGGGGTAGTGGTTTTGCTATGGGTTTAATTTCAGCTGGGGGGCATGCGGGCTGACCGGAAAGAGCACGAAAGCTGGGGGTATAGAGGGCACGAACAGTAGGATGCAAGACAGGAGCGCGAGATAGCAAAAAAGTAGCGTAGAAAAATAGCTGAAATAAAATGGAAGATAAGGATTGGGGAAAAAGCTTGCCCTAGCATGGAGATAGCAACGAGGTGACTGCTTCAAGCCATGCAGAAGAAAGGGATGCCGGGACGAAGGGCAGCAATGGGAGGAAAATTGAAAGATGAGAGCGGTAGATTGTTAAGAAAAGATTTGTAGTGCATAAATATCCGTAGCGATGGCGTTTTGTCGAATGGGCCTTAAATATTTTGTCTTTGAAGTCGGATCGGGAAAAAGGCCAAGGTGAACGCAAGCTGCTGGGAAGGCCAACACAGATTAAGGCAAAAAAACAGGAAGATTGTGTTTATCAATTTGTAATACAATTGTGTGAGGTATAGAGGAATCCGTGGCCTTCGTTGTGCAAGCTAAAACTTTTGTGTGGAAAGGAGCCAGAGGGAGACACGAGGAATAGAAATGTGTGATTAGAATTTCAGATAGAGAAGGGCGGGCGGCTGTGTAGTGAATGTGACCTTAAAGCAGTGAAGATAGAGGACTTTAACAGACTAATAAACCAGGCAGGCTCTGTGTGTCAGGGGAACAGCAGGGGATTCTTTCAGCATCAGTAATATCAAGCACAACATTATGACCACACCATTACACTTACAAGCAGGCAGTAACAACACATGCATTGTCTGACTTCAAGCATTACATTTTGGGGAAGGGCGAAGAGCAGGGAGAGACATTTAGTAAAGTGTCAGAGCAGGGAATCAATCTAAAGACACTCAGTCTGGTAAAGAGCCTATTCGTGGGATTCAGCTTCCTCTTTATAGGCAACATTCTGAAGCATATTCACCATTCAAAAGGTACGATATTTTCTTTTGAAGTGTTAATTACTATGTCCATGTTGCTAATTTTTCATCACTCTGAAATCCATGATTAGCGTGGTTGCTGTGAACAAAGCCCTAAGCCATAGCGCATTATTCACATTTACTATCGTTCCTCCACTGGATCACTCCAAACCGGGAACAGCCCATATGGGTTGCAGTTTGGGAGATGCTCTTTTCTGTAAAGTCATTACAACATTGGCAATTGTCAACAACTTTTCACATCAACTTACATTTTCACATGTATGCTTCTCTATAGGCTTTTACAATCAGCACACCCCAGTGATCTCTTGGTGCATGGTGGCTAAAAAGTTAAAGCTATTGGAGAAATGTTCGTACTTGTGTCAATAACCACACTGATACGATCAAACGTGCACATTAAAGTGAAACAAAAGCACGTGGTGGAGCACACCAAGCTTTACACACAGAACACTCCATCTGCACATGACACATGGTTGCACACAGAACCACTCCTGCTCTGGACAAACAGCCAACTGACCCGCACTCAGCACTGGGGCCTGGGTAGTGTCACCTCCGTGTGGGAAAAGTGCACTAGACTGTACAAACTAGTGGAGTGCTCCACATGTGAGCAGGCCGAAGTCCATCTGAATGTGCATGTTTGTAAAGGGCTTATCTGAATCATAACATTTCCTCATTCCAGTAAACAATTAATCAACTACATAATCATTAACAATTATTTTGTTAATGGATTAGGTATCATTAATCCAATAATGAGTTTCAGCCTGAGTTTCAACTGTCCACCAACTCCACTGCACGTGTATGTATGTATGCGCTTACTTGCTGAATGACATATGGAAAATCAAATTGTTTTTCCGCAAATATAGCCACCTAAATATGTGACGATGAGCCAATCCGTGCAGATCAATGAAAACAAAGGTGGGTTAAGTGAGCGCGATGCCTGACCTTGTCCATCAGAAGGACTCTGCTTCATATTAGGGTGACACAGAAGGGCAGTGCACAGCGGCGTCGGCTCTGAGTGCTCACCTGGCTGGTGTGATGGCTGTCACTGCAGAGGGATCAGGTGAGCAGTGACAGGGATGACCAGATGGAGGGCCAGAGATCACCAACACATCAGAAACACACACAAGAGATACGGAGGAAACAGACGCAGCTTTGAGCCCCACGCTCAATTTACAACATATTTCCAGTCCAGTTTTTTAGTAAGTTAAATGGAGCAAAATCCAACTTTCTGCATGAACTGCTGACAGCTGTGGAGTAACAGCACTTTTCCCACTTTCAATATCTTTTATAACCAGGGCTCGGTACCTTTCCATTTTTGTCATTACCACTTTTGTACCTGTTGTTTGGATATCTGAATTTCTTTTATTTGGTACCTAAGATGTATTAACCATTATCTACGATTTTCTTCTAAATGTTGTAGCTGAGGTATTGCACAAAACCTGAATTCACTGTAAAATGAAACATAAAAGTGAAGTAATAGCACTGCTTTTAAGATTACAGGCTTTATGTTCATTTTTACTATCCTCTTTTTGCAGCTTTTTCTTATAATTTCTTTCTTAGAGACAATACACTCAATATTCTCGCTTTGCATATCTCAAAAACAACCATTACAATATTAATAATTTCCCCATCTATCTGTACTGGGAATTCCATAGCGCGGTCTCCAGATCCAAAAGGCGTTGGTGGGGGGGGTATATACCAGATTTCATCGCCAAAATAGTTTTCGTACCAGTAGGATCTTCATTCTTTTGATACAACAAAGGTAACTTAAAAAATATGTAGTATGTAGTCCTTGTTATAGCAGTCCTATACAAAATATCTTAAATGCATAAAAGTATCAAGACCCAGTTCTGCAAAGGCTGTTTCTGCTATGTGCAATATAGTGTTGTACATTTCAAGCATGACACTGTATCACCCCATATACAGTAGGGCTTTTTATAGGTGTAATAATGGTGTCTATGTCTCAACAGAAGAAGACAGTGTCACCTAATTTCATATTTCAGAATGATATTACTTGGTCATATTGCTCCATTATGTCAGTGCTGCTTCAATATGACCGCAATAAGTCACCCCAGGCTCTGATTTGTATCTGTTTGGTTTCTATGGTTTCTGACCGACGACTATTGAAATGGTCCCCGTCTAAAAATAGTATCTATTGGTGGTTTGTATCATTTAATTAATCACACATACATTAACCACATATACCATATTTTCTGGAGTATAAGTCGCACTGGATTATATGTCGCAACAGCCAAAAAATGCATAATAATGAAGGAAAAAAAACATATATTTCACATACAAATCACATCTGAGTATAAGTCGCACCCTCGGCCAAACTATGAAAAAAAGTGCGACATAGTCCGGAAAATACGGTAGATATTTTCAAGTGTTTGTGACTTGCTGTTATGATGGTATAATATAATTTAAATGTAGTCTTCTTAATAAATTGGAGCTGAACTCTCTCCTGTTCAAGCTGTGTTCCATCAACATAATGTATAGTTAAATTCAGTTCATTATCCAAGAAATGTTTATTGATTAAATTTAAAAGTCCATTTAAAAATAGCGCAATGAATAAAGATCAAATAAAAATAAATAAATACATTTTATTAAAAAAAACAGAACGCCCTATCATCAATGTTAGCATTTGCAGTTAAATGTGGCTACTCATAAACATAATGGTCAGACGTCCAGTCAATTCACTTTCATTGACCAGTCACTAGAGGCTATTTAGAGGCATTACTTCTCCTAACACAGTCTGGCAGAAAATACCACAGAAATACAAGGAGGAAATACATAAGCTAACAGCCAGAGGGATAGGTCAAAAACTCAATATCTTGATACTAGTTGATGCTACAAATTACTGAAGCAAGATGTGCACAGTAGCAGGTATCATACATAAAAAAACATAGATATTTGAACATTTCCTGAATCATTTTGGAAATAATCTCACATTAGCCAGAAGTTCAAGTTACCAAATAAGGTCATCTGTAGTACTGTTTTAGTTCAGTTTTTATGTATCTGTTGAAGTGTGAACACACTTTTAAATTACTTTAAAGATGGTTAATCATTGTGGTATTAAAACTGGTATCAAGCCTTTTTCTAGCATTGAAATTGAGTTTGAAATGTTAGCTTTGAGACACCACTAACTTAGAGGTTGTTCAATTGTCTATTTGTTCTTCCTTCTAAAGTCAAATTGTCAGGGACCACACTCCTTCTATAAAACACAAAAGACAGGTTAGTAAATCCAACCATATTGAAGAAATGAGAAGGGAAAAGCCAGATTGACACAGGGATGGCCTTTTGTGTCCCTTCTCCTGCCAGCTCTCGCCTGTCTCCTGTCTTCTCCTATCAGCGCCATAGTAACCTTCAACTGCACAGTCCTAAGTGGCGATGATGAATTGAGAAAGAGCGCCGCGAAAGGACGAGAGATTGGCAAACAACGTCCACTGATGAAAAATGACAAACATCCAGAAGAAGGAAAGGAGACAAGGAAAGGAGACAAGGAAACTCCGAAGGAAAGAAGCCAAAAAAGTGCACGTAGACCAGAGGGAGTAAAGGTGACATTGGGAGGGAGGGCTTTCGCTACAGGACAACCGCAGCGGTGACATTACGGGCGCGCACTTTGCCTGCTCCATGCTGAGAGGGTTTGAATACAAAGAGACAGGGGATAAACAAGCACGGGCCAATGCGCTTCCAGGTTAAATAAGCTCCGCATACTTAAGCATTGGAACCAGTGGGGAGTCCGCCCTGGGCCCCCTATGCCTCCTATCCCAGAGTCGAATAGTGCAGCAGGCTGATAACCTTCGCACACCTGTGGTCTGCAAAAACAATGATAACTGTATTGTATGGGCTTATGTGACTGTGTGTGAATACGGGAGGTGGGTGCTGCCAAGTTACGAGGTTGAAATCCTTATTAGCACCCAAAATTCAGTAGGTGACATGTTGTAATTTAGTGCAATAAACCTTATCGGGCCAGAGCAGATCCATATTTTAGTGCAGGGTTTATGACGATGGGGATATTCGTTATTACGCGGGTTAGGCAGATAAATCGCACCACTAATAAACGGCACTGAGACCGGCTGTTAATTAAATATTAGATGCAGACACTCAATGCAGCCTAGTGGAATAATAATGGTGAGGGACCTTCTCTGCTACGACAGAACAATGTAAACCAATGACAAGAGGAGCTCCGGAGCAGAGCCCCACGGACGCACTTTGACACAGGCACAAAGTTACTTTGGTGGTAGCAAGCATTAGCTAGTAGTAGTAGTTGAAGTAGTTGAAGTAGAGGTTGTAGTAATAGTTGTAGTAGTAGTAGTAGTTGCAGACGTAGTTGTAGTAGTAGTAGTTGTAGTAGTAGTAGTAATCGTTGTAGTAGTAGTAGTAATAGTTGTAGTAGTAGTACTAGTAGTAGTATGAGTTGAAGTAGTAGAAGTAGTAGTAGTTGTAGTAGTAGTAGTAGTTGAAGTAGTAGCAGTTGTAGTTATAGTAGTAGTTGTCATAGTTATAGTAGTAGTTGTAGTAGTAGTAGTAATCGTTGTAGTAGTAGTACTAGTAGTAGTAGTAGTTGAAGTAGTAGCAGTTGTAGTTATAGTAGTAGTTATAGAAGTAGCTATAGTAGTAGCAGTAGTTGTAGCTGTAGTAGTAGTAGTTATAGTTGTAGTAATTATAGTTGTTGTAGTTGTTGTAGTTGTAGTAGTTGTAGTAGTTGTAGTAGTTGTAGTAGTTGTAGTAGTTGTAGTAGTTGTAGTAGTTGTAGTAGTTGTAGTAGTTGTAGTAGTTGTAGTAGCAGTAGTAGTAGTAGTTGTTGTAGTTGTTGTAGTTGTTGTAGTTGTAGGCCACATTGTCAATGTCCAATCTCGTGTGATTTCAGAAGATAAGCAGAATAGCACTGGGAGACTGTTGGGCAGGTGCCACAGTGGGGCAGCAGTGGCTCTAATAATGTCCTTTTGACAAGACACGACTACACCCACCTGTTCTGGTGGTGGTGTGAGGGGCCAGTGGCGCAGATTGGCAGCCTCACTTCCACTCTACCCCAGGGCAGATGTGTGCAATAGGAGCTAACCACTGAGTACGAGGTGAATGAATAAGGCACACAATTGTAAATGTATCTTTGAGTGTCTAGAGAACTGAATATGAAGGCATTTTTATTGTTAGTCGTAGTAGTAGTGGTGGTGGTAGTAGTAGTAGTAGTGGTGGAGCTATAGGTGGCAAAACTGGAACTCCAACTTCCTGCCTACAAGAAGTTCCTTTTACATGAGAGCTGTACTTTTTCTGTTCATGATCCATTTGCTTGATAATGAATAACAATCATAAACTGAAGAATTGAAAAGTGATGTGATCAGAATTAGGATGTGCATGTCAGTTTTTAGAAATGCTTGGAGCAGATCCAGATTTACAGATACAAGTTTGTTTTCTAGACATGTTTTTCAATCTATTATATTTGACCATAAGCTAATCACAAATGCTGCTCATTAATTAGAATTTTATGCATAATTCATTGTAATGCCGCCAGTGCCACATTTCTACCACAACATTTACTAGCAACCAGATTCTGAATGGCCAGGGCTGGTGTTTATGTCATGTGTCTAGTAAAAAAAAAAAAAAGGTAAGTCACTGTTGATTTAAAATATATTACTTGTTTTGTCATTTTTAAAATTATATTAAAAATGGCCAATCGTATTTAATACAGATGGGGGCAGCTAAAATGAATCCTGTTAAAATGCTGATTTCTGTTGTGATATAGTGAGTTTTAGGGTCTAGTCAATTATAGAAATGATCAGATTCAATATTTGTGCGTTTCCTTTTTGGATTTTTCATAACAAAGTACAATATAATCAATAGGGAAAGGTGTCTCTTGCCCCCCAGTCTGGGAGTATGACATCATCACATCAAGAATCCGAAAACCCCAATAGCAGATACCAACATATAAGCTTTAAATTCAATAATTGCAATGTAATTTATAAATTCACAAATAAATCACTTTTCAAATCCCATTTATTGTGACATGAAAAACTGGAAATTTTGCTATTCTTATTGTTTTCCATTTATAGAAGTCGACATGTTTTTATTGTCTGCTGCTTTGCTCTGGTTAAAAATTCAAAGCTACGATGTTGACAAGCAATACAACGACGACGTCCGAGTCAGAACAACACAAAGGTAGTGCAGCTCGCGGGTGACAGCCATTGTGGGGATAGAGGTGAAATCTTACTAAAAGCCTGTCATTGGAGCAGCGGGACGTGAACCATGTGCTCTAGAACCACAGAACAAAGGAAGTCAGGTAAGAGAAGTGTGAACGAGAGGAGACACAGGGAGATATAGAGCGGAGTGTTCATGAGTCATCTGATGAAGGGGTCAGCGCCGGAAATCCAAAGGTGAGCAAGTAACTATGTGCTCAGACCAAGAAGAAGAAAAATACAAATAAAAACAGTTTTGGAAATGAATAAGAGGATATTTTGACTCAAATCTGTGACGATTAATCCAGAAAGTAGCTCAGCTGGTAGAGTGTTTGTCCACTGATCTGAAGGTCGGCGATTCGAATCCCGCTTTCGACAAACATCATTGGTTGAGGAGTCACGGATGAATGCTGTTGTTGTGTCCTTGCTGTGTCCTTGAGCAAGACACGTAACCCACCTTGCCTCCAGTGTCTGCGCGCTCTGGTGTAGGAATGAATGGGTGAGTGGTTTCTTGATGTAAAGGTGGAAAATCGCTATATAAAAATGTGACATTTTACCGAGAACTCTTAATAAAATAAATTCTATCATTACAAATTGCTTTGCTTCAGTCGCAAGAAACAAGCAATTTAAATGAAAGTGAAACTATCGACAGATGGATTTGGAGCACATAGGAATTAATATTAAAAAAGGAAAGGTAACTTTAGACTGAGACAAATCAAGATGCACAGAAACACTGTAAAGTAGGTAAGTAAGGCTGAGTGATTAGATTTTTTATACATACAATTTCTTCCCCATAAGTCTAAACTCTGCTCCAAACCACATGATCTAATTGGCAGAGAACTGGCCTCTCACTTAAAAGACCCAAGCTGATTATTGACTATTTGAAATGATTAATTGCACGGCTCTAATTTAAAGTTTAGATAGTTTGAACTTTAACGATAGTACAATGTCATCACCAACGTGGAGAACAATAGAGGGAGTCTTGTTTTTATTAGATTGTTTTAATTTAATTATTTTATTTGACTCGCCAGGGCAGAATCTGTGGAGATGGAATGGTTTTCAAAGTAGAGGACATTTTAACTGTCTTCTGGCCCAATGTCAATCCAATAAAGAACACTATAATAAAGTGATCCTTAATTTTGCTGTGATCCTGACCTAGACTTATGACTGAGAATCACCACAGCCAATGAAGCCTCTTTATCTCCTGCAAAGTCACTCCAAGAACAATTTAATGGGAGAGTTCAGTTTTTTATTAGCAACCACAGCAACAAGCTAGTGCTCCAGGTAATTATAGTTGGTAAAAGATGGTGTGATTAATGCCTTGATAAATTATTCCAATATAATGTAATATTCAACACAGAACAATAGTACTTTCTTTAAAGATACACTATGTAACTTCTCTGGTGGAGGGTCCGCTACCTGCTTGTTTCCAAGGACGTGTTATTGCTGGAATTCCTGGAATGTTCCACAGTATGGCATTAAATCTTGCAATTATTCAATTACAGGTGTTTTTATGGTTTAAAATACCTTGAAAAACATACATTCTTACTGTGAGCGTGGTCCCCTTTTCACAGATCTAACCTGTAACTTGGCCTGGTAGCGCAACCTGCTTGTTTCCATGGATATACAAGTTTAATTAGGTGGTGGAAAAGTTACTATTACTATTAAAATTGCACTGTGTAATAGTAATAGTTATAGTATTCTAAAACTATTCAGGAAATGTCCAATTTTGTCCTATGTCATGTTCTTCACAACTGATACTTCGATAATAGTTTTTGTATTAGTACTGATAGGTATCTAGGTGTTGTTTTTCTTGAGAACCCTAATGTGCCCAGAAAGAAGAATGTACAAAGTCAGAAGAACTACAATATTTAGCCAGTGACCTTTAAAAGTAGCATTAAAATTGCTCTCAAGAACTCAAACACCTTATTGGCAACAAGAGCAGAGTGTAGTATTAAAAATGAAAGGTTACTGTGATCAGGAGTTAGCAGAAATAATGGAGAGTACAAATGTAAGCGTCTGGAAAATTTTTGTTAATTCAAAAACGATGACTTCTGAATTTCAAAGCTGGTATAGCCAAACACATTAAATTCATATAAGCCATCTTGTACATTACGCACTCACTGTTATTGCACTCCATATTAAATATACAGCACTGTGCCACTTAGAGCTTACACTTACAAAACCGTCCCCATTTCTACACACATCGGCGCAGAGCACAAAGTAACACAGGAGGATCACTCGGCTCTGTGCGGAGTCTCTATGGGAGCGGTGGGGGAGGGAGGAGAGAGGGGGGAGGGAGGGGTAGAGAGGGGGGAGGGCCAGTGAGGCTCATCTGAAGTGGGGGGGGGGGGGAGAGGAGAGCTGTGACAGACACGGAGAGTTGGCAGGACCCTCCCCAGAGAAACAGAGGCACTCATCCGTACTGATCTTAAAACAACAACCTCCTCCCCTCTGCCTCTCTGCTCCACCTCGCTCCTCACTCTACACTACGGCCAGCACTGACTTAGAAAAACATACATGGGGTAACTATGGCTGCGTTCACACTTGCACACACCACATCAAAACTGTGATTAAACGCAAAATTAAGCCTGGACTAGACCAGAACTAAACCAGGATTTGACCAGGACTTAAACAGGACTAGAGCAAGACCACACTTAATCTACATCAGGACTAAACTGGGCTCAGGGGAGTTCTGGCCCAAGGGGAGAAGTTAGTGGTAGTCCATCGGAAATGTGCTAAAACGTGCTTGTTCTGTTGGTTGAGGTTCAAGTATCATACAAACTGTGAATGAACTGTGAAATGAACCACAAAGAAGAAGAAATATCAGATATACATGTATTTTAAAGGTTTTAATGCAATATTTTATTTTTTATTTGAAACATGCTTTTCTGCAGCCTATTAAAAGCGTATTGTGCAACTTTTCTTGTGAAGGGTCTGTCACCTGCTTGTCTCCATGGAGATGTTACTGCATTATCTGGAATGTTCCACACTATGAAACGTGTGTATTTTGCATTAATTCAGTTACAGTTCTCAAAAATATGTTTAAAAGCATGCATTCTTACAGTGATTGGGGTCTCTTCTCCACAGATATGACCTGTAACTTAGTCTGGTGGTCTCCATGGAGATAGATAAGTTTCACTAGCAAGGACCACGCCACAAGAATGATATATGATAAAGATATTATTAGATATTGATGATATGAAGTTGTGGAGGCTGGGTAAAGACTCAGGATGGGGCTCTGTCTCAGGTCTCTGTAGATGGTGAGGTCTTTGGGCTGAAAGATGAATAAGACACACGGGGTGGGAGGGAGGGGTCGAGAGAGCGGAGACAGACGGTGTGGCCAGGAAAGGCTTGTATAAATAGGGCTTCTGGGTAATTAGAGGTGTGGTTGAGGTGAGCTGTGGTTCGCTGGAGAGAAGCATAAGGAGGTTGAGGCGTGGTCCTGCTCCTGAATCACAGTTAATCATATAAATTTAATTAATGTAATGCCATATGTGGAACATTCCAGGCAAAGAGCATAAGGAGTTGAGGCGTGGTCCTGCTCCTGAATCACAGTTAATCATGTAAATTTAATTAATGTAATGCCATATGTGGAACATTCCAGGCAAAGCTCCATGGAGACAAGAAGTTGGCATATTCTCCACCCAAAAAGTTATTAAGTACACCTTTAGTTTTTATTATAGACAATTTACTTGATATTCTGAACAGCAAAAGTAATATAATTTTTTATGTTTTTTTACTCTCCTCATTTATCTTGGCAGTTTGCTCGTTTGTCTAGCACAGATTCAAGATTCAACAGATTCAAGATTTTATTGTCATTGTCATAGAAAACAAGAAAATTATGTTTAGAGCATCAAACATTGCATAATTTTGATGTAAAGTGCAATACAAACGGTGTAAGAGCCCATCCAATAACCCCATAAATAACCCCTGTGTAAACATGAGCACGATAATGACATCAGTGCAGCACATATGTAATAAACAGGAACAGTCTTAGCATCATTATGCAACAATGCAAAGTCCAGCTCAATGTTATGATATTGGTGGATGTGGTTATTGTCCATGGGAGGGGGGCAGATAGAGGAGGGGGGCACTGAGGATACAGGATGTCGATCACTCTGGTTGTTCTGGCCTGTATGGACCTGTACCTTCTACCTGAGGACAGCAGGTGGAAAAGGCGATGAGCAGGATGGTGCTGGTCACTTAGACAGCGAGTGGTGTAGATGTACTGATCTCTGGGAGAATCGTCTCAATGATTTTCCCTGCTGTTTTCACCCCCTGCTGGAGCGCCTGCTAGTTGGCCTTAGTGCAGCTGGAGAACCACACTAATAATCCATATGTCAGAACACTACTGATGGCACAGTTGTAGAAGTTCACCGTCAGTGGTCAGGGGATGTTAGCGCTCCTCAGTTTTCTCAGGTAGTAGAGGCATTGTTAGACGGGCTAAAACAGGACTAGAGCAAGACCACACTTAATCTACATCAGGGTAAACTGGGCTCAGGGGAGTTCTGGCCTAAGGGGAGAAGGTAGTGGTAGTCCATTGGAAATGTGCTAAAACGTGCTTGTAACTGTATTGGTTGAGGTTCAAGTATCATACAAATTGTGAATGAACTGTAAAATGACCCACAAAGAAGCAGAAATATCAGATATCAGTTGTAAAAGTTCACCGTCAGTGGTCTGGGGATGTTGGTGCTCCTCAGTTTTCTCAGGTTGTAGAGGCATTGTTGGACCTTCCCCACAGCTGAGGCAGTGTGAATGCCTCAGGACAGGTCCTCAGTCAAGAGGTAAAGTTGTTCACCCTCTCTACTACCTCAGTGTTGATAAAGAGAGGTCGGTTGTTGTTTTGTCCATTTTTGCAGAAGTCCACAATAATCTCCTTAGTCTTCTTGATGTTTAGGACCAAGTTATTGCTGTGACACATGACACCAGATGTTGCACCTCGTCCCTGTAGTCCGTTCTACAGTTCCTGATAGCGGCCTGATCAGCTCTCTCACTTCTCTCCTGTTTGATCCCATTTTCACGCCGCTCCTTACGTCTCATAAATATCCAACGTGGATCCTGACCTTGCTCTACTTTCTCCTGTCACCAGCCCCTTCTTTCTGTTCTCTGTTCTGCTCGAGTTGACAATGGCGTCTCTTCCTCTGTAACCTTGTATCACTCATTTACATCAAATATTTAGAGGATTTGTCTGTCGCTCCACATGCAATAGTCAAGTCAAAGTCAGAAATGTTGGGGGGGAACATCGCTGGAAAGAAACCACAATGACTGGAGTTTTTGAATGACAGTGAGCAGAACTGTATAGATCTGGTACTAATGATGGACAATGCAATGCAACTAGTGTGCATGAGGACTGGAGCTTTAGCAGTACAGGTGTCACAAAGTCAAACACAGCACGATTTTACAATTATTCACAATAATCACCATCAAGCAACAATGAAAGGCTTAAAAAGGGGGTATTAGGCCAAATTGATTTTTGGAGCTTTCTACCATGGTATAACGTTCCCTCATCAAAAAAAAATGCCTGAAGAGGTTTAAGATATCATCCATGCATGTCTAAGTATTTTAGCGATCTCTCCCAGGCCCTATTCAAACCCTCCTTATAGTTAGCTGTAAGATTCTGTGCAATGCTCCGCTCACAAGCCTACGTCACCCATGAGCCCGTACGACAATTATCCATAAATATACAAAAGCATGATGCAAAACTGTACACAGCAGCTTCACAAACCTGATGCGATGTGCAGTAGCTGCATTAGTGGGATGCACACTGATTGTGTTGTGACAGCGCTCTGAAAGGGAGTGACTTAGCGAGAGCAAATGGAGGGGAGACTCAAAGCGTCAAAAATGAAACTGAATCATCAAACATGTTAATAATTTGTTTTTGGCAAATATAGCATTTTCAAAACAATAAAAGGTAACATGGTGATCTAAATATGTTATGTGTTAGCAGTTAATACCCCATAGAAGTAAAATACCTCCGCTTTAACTTTCTGTCATGCATATTATCTAATAGGTCACCACTCGTCTGTGACCACCTTTATGAAGTCACTTTCTGAATCATAAAATTAAGCTAACATGGCATAAACAGCCAGACGAAAAAGCACTTTATTTAGGCTTATTTTTTGGGGTATAAGATTTAGTTTATGAAATTCTCAAAATTCTAAGTGTTTTGTTTTGTACCTGAAAAATGAAAATGACTGATTAAATGATTGATCTTGACATTTAGCGCACAACCATGAACCTTAGGTGGGTTACACCGAGGACAGTGGCCATGCAGCAACACACAGTACAGATAAACACACACACACACACACAGATTTTGAGTCTCCATTTTACACTATACACAATTATAAATAACTCTAACTGATTTCTGTTAATGCTGAAATATATTTTTGGTATTTTGATGTTACACTTTTTAAAAACTGAAAATGGGTAACGAGTCAGTTTGCTACCAACCCTAGATAAATAAAGATCATTTGTTTAAAAGTGCAGCAGTATAATCTGTATGAGAAACTGCACACTGGAAAAGCAGACGTGACAAAGATAAGATCGAGAATTTAAACAAAACCACAATACATTTATTACCTTTAGAATTAACACTACTATCCTGCAGTTGAATCTAATTGAAATAAAACAACCAGTGGTAGTAAAAGGCATATCGATCGCTTCCGTCCTCTTTGTGTCTGGTTAGGAGGGACTACTCTTCCATTTCCTCTGTGCTGTAGTGGCTCGCTCACCTCCTCCTCTGCAGCCGCCTTACTCTACTTAAGAATCAATTTGGGACAGGGGTGCTCTGCCGATGCCCTCAGTTCTTATTGTTTTCCTGAGCAGAGTTAAAATGCCACACACAGGCCGTCTCTGATTCCCATCTCCTCTCCAGCAGCGCGGGGGTTCTTCGCTTCACCACACCGCTGAGATGCCAGTGACGCAGTCCGGCATTTGACAAATGAGCCAACAAATTGACTTCTCCGAGTATACGCCACAACAAAGGCAAAAAACAAAACAAATCTTGCTTAGCTAAAATGAAATGGTGCAGTAGAGCGCGCGGGCTATTACAAATTTTTCTTAGCCTGCGCTCATTTTTCCTTCCTAATCTCTTCCTCTTTCATTTCCACCATTTTTATTTTTTTTTGGGGGTACCGTTTTTGCAGGTTGTAGCCCCAGACGCGCATTGACCCAGCGCACTAAAGCCAGTAGGGGGCCTTGTTCCTCGGAGTCGCTCCACTGCACATGACTGGCACTCTCCTAACAGGGGCGAGCAAGAGGGTAGAGGAGGGAGGAGAGAGAGTTACACAGTGCGGCTATAGCAGAGCAGGGAGCGAAGTGAGACAGTCCAATATGATTCATGATCAATGGTGCTTCTCCAATTACAATCCAATTAAATGTCTGGAGTACGCCGTGTCGCACGAGGGTTTTTGACAGAAATGCCTTCCTCCAGGGCCGGGTTATGTCAAATGGGAGCGTCAATATCATCATTAAGCTGAAGTCCATTTACATAATAGGAACTCAATATTAATTTTGTAATTTTTGTGAGTAGAGACAATAGTTCACCAAAAGGACATATTACGTACATTATTGTAACATTTCACCTTTGAAATAATCAGTGACCGAATTAGTCTAAATATGCACAAGTCCTTTGGGAGCATCTAATTAAAAGTGTAATTAATTAATCACAACATATGAACAGAAGCTCTTGCATATTTATATTCATCCTCGTCAGGGCCGGGTCACTATAAGAAATACTTGCTATGGCTGGCCTGTGTGAGTCCATTCTACTGTCCCATGTTACCTGTGTTTTCCTGGTCACCTGCAGACTGGAGCTCTACCTCATGCTCCGCCCACAACACCTGTGTGGCGTCAGTATTTAAGGAGCAGCTCTGCCACAAGACTCCGTTGTTTCACAGTGTGGTAAAGTCTAATATCAAGATCATCTGCCTCTGATTTTTTCCATGTGCTGATTCTTGTGTTTGTATTATATTTATATTATAGTTTTCCGTACCTTCAGATTCTGCCCATCTCCACCCTCACTCCAGCCACCTCCTCTTTTGCTAGTCAGTCATTCCTGCCTGTAATAAAACTTTAAAGCATTTATTCCTCTCTGCCTGCCTTTTTGGATCTGTTCTTGTACTAAGTTTAACAATACTTTTTTGATCTCTCGTGACGAAAATTCATTCTTTGCATTTGTATTGCAGCTCTTGAGCTGGGCTTGTCAGGACTACCTTAGCTGGAGGATTTTACCTATGGTGCATGTTTTGGGTTGCCCGGAGGAAACCCACCCAGACACAGGGAGAACATGCAAACTCTGGACAGAAAGGCCATGCTCTGTCATTCATGCTCAGAAACCTGCGCACACTTTGTTCATTTCCATTTGAAACACTGGTCTCTTTATGTACATTAATGCAGGGTCCACACTGGAGCGTGAAACTAGAAGCCAGAAAGCATTATGTAAAACACAAACTCATTTGATAAAGTGCAGCCTAGTCACCATTAGTGACATTAACATTTAAATATAGCCAATTAACAAAGCAGTCTCGTATAGTAAAAGCAGTAAAATCATGTGGGATTAGCAGCTTGTTACTGTCAAGACAAAAAATTACCATTGTAATCAAGGTCATGTGAACCTCTGTGACTAAACTTTACTTTATCATTTTGTATCTTTAGTTTAAACCAAAACACACACAATAGTACACAATGAATATGAGATGACGTATTCAGTATGTTGTGTCAACCAGTGGTGGAAGAAGTACTGCATTTTGTTACATCAGTAAAAGACACAAACAAAATACTCAAGTACAAGTATCACAGAAAAACTCTACTTCAGTAAAAGTATTAAAGTACCTGTTTAAAAAAGTACTTAAAGAGTAAAAAGTAAAAGTATTTCATGCAGATTTTGAGGTCTTATAAGGCTTCAATGTAGTGATTTTGATTAAAATGTGTGCTAAATATTGTTCAACAGAAACAATTGTTATAGTTTTATATAGTTGTTTTTAATCGTATATATTTTTGTTTGCTCAAATTATGAACGTGTTAAAGATAAACCCCTCAGCCTTTTCAGCAGGTCTCAAACAACAACAAAAAAATACTTTTACTTTTCAGTCCAGTTCAAAAATGTGAAGTGAGGTAGAAAGTACAGACACCTGCTCTCAAACGTAGTGAAGTAAAAGTAAGGTATCCACTTTAAAATGTACTCAAGTACAGATACCTACAATTTTTATTTAAGTATAGTACTTTACTATTTCTACTTCATTACATTCCACCACTGGTGTCGACTCAAGCTTCTCAGCACCATGACATATACTGTGGAGCGAGCTGATGTAAGATGGATGTCAAGGTTACAGGCTAAAAGATGCCAGACAAGTGTGGATTGCCACATCACCAGCCCTCCCTACTCTGTGACTAGGGATTTCAAAATTATTCATGTCACCAAAATAAATAAATAAATAAAGACAATTTTTGAAGCAAAATTAAGATATTTCAATCTTTAAACTTAAAAAAATCACTTTAACTTTTTCATTCAGAAAGTTTGATTTCAAAAGACTGGTCACATACTAGACAACGTGCATTAAGGTAAACTAAGGATTACACTGTTCTTTGTTCATGTTGTCAATAATCTCTAATAATCATTAAATCGTGATCTTTCTTCTGACAATAATTGTAACACAGACACAGCAGTCTTCCTTCTTCTGTACATTGTTTACAAGTGTGTATACTTCTGTCAGCCAAACAAATGTGATTTCATTAGGCTCAGATTAGGGCCAGTTCATAGGACTAATGCCTGCTATTACATCAGAGCTGCTTTAGGCCTGCCTCCCACTCAGCAGTCAATAAAGAGCTGGGGAAGAGAGATGGGAGCGGACCAGTGGAGCAGAACCATGGGGGATAGGGAGAGATGAGGAGCCAGTGTTCGGGCGACTCAAGCAGAAAACTTTAAATGATTTCAATTACACTTAAACTGATCAATTGGACTGTTACATGGGTCCAATTAGAGCGGACAGCGGTGAAATCCCAATCAAGAAGCGACTATAGGGCAGCAGAGGGACACTGAGAACAGGGATGATAATGTTAAAACGCAAGATTTGTAAATATTCTGTTTGTTTGTAGAATTGTAGAGCGGAACGGCTAACAAGAACTTTTAACAATGCATCTGAAAGTTAAAATGTAAATTAGTGTGAAAAACATGTCAAAGCCACAGCACAAATACAGCTCAGTCGTTTGGAGAAAAAATATTGTTTATTTTGTTTTCCTTTCGACTTTGTTAAGGACACAACAATTGCTTAACAAAATGTCAAATTGTTTTTAGAAGAAACTGTGCTCAGAACTTTAAGATGCACTTTAATGGTGAACGGTCTGCCTCCTGCTTGTTTGGTTTGCCCTGAAGTACGGCATTAAATGTATATATCAAATGTATCTGCCATCAGGCTATGTTACAACAACTCTGCTGTACGAATGTATTTTTTCAAGTATTTTTCAGCAATCAAAAATGGCTTGATAAAATGTTAGAAATAAGCCTGTCACAGTAATCACTATATCGACTTGTGACGATGAAATTATATTTTTCTGGGGTCAATATTTATTGTGGGGACTGTTTCTTTGCACTGCTGGGAAATTTGGGGTAATTTTTTGTCTATATGATGAGTACTAAAGTGTTTCATTCTGCTGTTTTGTTTTT
>JACM01001553.1:0-47845 GCA_000787095.1 Periophthalmodon schlosseri
TTAAAGGTCCAGTAGTAATATATAATATAAGAGCGTAAATCCATCTTTTTCACTCGGTTAGTCACTCTATACCAGTGGTGGAAGAAGTACTCAATTTTGTTACTTAAGTAAAGGTACAGATACTGGAGCATGCAGATTTTGAGATCTAAAGCTTAAAATGTAGTGATTTTGATAAAGATTTGTGCTGAATTTTGTTCACCAGAAACAACTGACAACAAAAACAACAAAAATTGTTTTTTTCCTACTTGTTTTACTTGGTATATTTTTGTTTGCTCAAACTACGAAAAAAATAAAATGTTAAAAATAAATCCATTAGCAGTAGCAGGTCTTATAAAAATACTTTTACTTTTCAGTCAGGTTAAAAAATGTAGTAGAGTAGAAAGTACAGATACCTGCTCTTAAATGTAGTGAAGTAAAGTAAAACGTATCCTCTGTAAAATCTACTTAAAGGGCCCATATTACTCTATTTTTTAATTTGTTATAATGTTGTTTCCTCATCAAAAACATACCTGGAGTTGTGTTTTGTTTCATTCACACATTCACACAACCCCTACCATATTCTTCTCTCAAACGGAAAACAAGAAGTGCTCCACTGTGTTTTTAAACTCCACACACCTTCACTAGAATCATTTTGATGATTTCATCCCTGGATTTGCCAATCTCTACA
This sequence comes from Periophthalmodon schlosseri, assembly GCA_000787095.1. Taxonomy (NCBI): domain Eukaryota; kingdom Metazoa; phylum Chordata; class Actinopteri; order Gobiiformes; family Gobiidae; genus Periophthalmodon; species Periophthalmodon schlosseri. The sequence continues at coordinate 668 of JACM01001553.1, forward strand.
AAACAAAGGTAAAAATTTAGCTGTTAACTTGCAAACTACCACTTTATGACATCACAAGTTGAAACAGAGCATTTTGAGCTTTGGCGATGTAGACAGACTAATAAAAAAGTGTTACTCAAACATGTGTGAATGAAACAAAACAACTCCAGGTATGTTTTTGAGAACATTATAACATGGCTTAAAGCTCACAAGAGTCAATTTTGCGTAAGACAGGACCTTTAAGTAAAGTACAGACACCTAAAATGTATACTTACTTTACTATTTTTACTTTATTGCATTCCACCACTGCTCTGCACACACCCTGCATCTCCTTAGTTGTATCAATTCTAGTTTATTCCCAGTGGGGCAAATGCAGTAAAAGAACTTACACAACATTGTAAGACATAGAGTCGTATCAGTGTCATCTGAATTATAACAAGTGCCATGCAGCTGATTGAAATTCACCAGTGATCGTCCAGTATTTGTGCATCCCACTGCTGCAGTCCGTAATATAAAATCTATCGCCTAATTAACTGTCCTGGCTGAATTAATGAAGTGAGCTGCGAAATATCTGTAAAGAGGCATCGTGGCATTAACATTTAAAAGTGATTGGGTACATTGGAACATTTCGATATTTTTCATTAAAACCTATGTCTATTTAGCATCTTCTGTTTGTTTAAGAATCTGTCAGACACTTTTTTTGTGATATTTGCTGCAGTAAGTTGTTTTTCATAGTGTCAAACTAGATGCTTTTAACACTTTTCCACTACTGTTTTGCTTTTTAATTGACTATAAAAGCTAATGGCAGCTTTTATGCCTCTCCTGAAATGCCCTCAAGTGTTTTTAAGCGTTTCAGTGTATCATTTTGAGCTTTCATTTTCGTTCTTCACTTGCACAAAGACGACAATTGTAAGTTTACTAAGATTTTTGTTCTATTTTTTTTCTTGTTGTCTAATTGTTCCCTGAGGAGACAGGTGTCAGGCGGAGATCTTATTGGTGTTTGCATAATGAGTAGAAATGAAGGAGCCAGCTACAAAGGTCAAGCTAATGCCCCCTTTTAAGGCAGTAATGAAAACTGTTTGTCTAGTGTCCAATGACTTAACACACGTCTTTTTCTCAATGTCTTTCCTTTAGCTAACATTAGCACATGATGGTCAAATTAAAGGAGCAGTAACTTTTCTGTTGGAGATTCAGCCACCTGCTTCTCTCTCTTAAGTCTCCTGGAGGTGTTATTGCTTTGCCTGGGATGTTCCACAGTATGGCATTAAACGTATCTGTCTTGCATGGTAAACTGTCACACTTTTATATAGCTTTTCCACCTTCAAGGCACTCAAAGCGCTTTACATCAAGGAACCACTCACCCATTCACCCACACATTCATACACCAGTATATGCCAGACACAGGAGGCGAGATGGGTTAAGTGTTTTGCCCAAGGACACAAAGAGTATAAAGTATTCATCTGTGGGAGCTGGAATTGGATCTCACCTCTTAACCAGTGATGTTTTTTTATGTCGAGAGCGGGATTCAAACTTCCAACCTTCGGATCAGTGGACAAGCACCCTACCAACTGAGCTACTTTCGCCCCTGTTGCATCTCGATTACAGGTTTTTTTGTGACAAGTTTTATCACAAAAACATTCTTGTCTCAAGTTTAATGCCATGTGGAACATTCAAGGCAATGCATTAACATCTCCATGGAAACAATCAGGAGGCATTTGCTCAACCAAAAACACATAAGGCGCCTTTAAAGGCCCTGTAGCAGAGTTTTTCCCTCGTATTTGAGCAGAATTTGTCTTGCACCAGTACAAGTATATAGCTTTAAACTTAAAACTCATCACGGTGAATAATTAAAATGCTCAGAATGCTTGAGGTAAGTAAGGAATCATTTTGGACCACTGCAAACCTTTTAAAATGAACTAGTTCTGTTTTCACATTTTTAAGACAGGAAAAAATTAGTTCTTGTGGAAAACTTGCCCTGTTATTGTTGCAGTAAATGCACAATATTTATCTAAAGGACACAGCGAGAATACTGTTACCTAACACTAACAGTGAGTCAGTGGTAGACTCAATTTTGTTACTTAAGTAAAAGTACAGACACAGAGGTAAAACTTACTCAAGTAAAAGTGACACATGAAAAAATCTACTTAAGTAAACATATTTAAGTACCCATTTACTTTAGAGTAAAAAGTATTTTACACTAGTGTTGTTAATTTGTGTTAAATGTAGTGATACTGATTTAAAAAACAATTCATATTTTGGTCACAGTAACAATACAAATCAATTTCTTAATTTTTCTCATGATATTTGTGTATTTATTTCTGTTTGCTCAAAGCCAAAGCTTGATGTAAAAAAAACTTTAGTCAAGATGTCAACGTGGTAAAAAAATAACCTGTCAGATCATATGAAAAATACTTTTTACTTTTCAGTCCAGTTGATAATGCAGTAGAGTCTAAAGTACAGATATCTGCTCTCAAATGTAGAGAACTGTACTGTAAAATGTACTTAAGTAAAGTACAGATACATAAAATTACTACTTGTACTTTGTTACCTTCTTCTACTGCAGTGAGTATAGTACAACAGAGAGGATGACCTAGAGATGAACAAGTCCTGATCCTTTTGTGTTTCAGATAAAAAACATGACACATCAATAGTGCAGGCACCATACTGTGTGGTACAACCTCCAGTGTGAATCTAAACAACAGTCTCCAAACAGGAATGTGGGACGCTCCAGACCAGCTCCCTCTGGCTGGGTGCTCCGTGAGACTAGAGCCCGTCTCAGTGGTGAATCTGATCGTGCAAGTCCAATAAGCTGTCACACAAAAGATGATCCAGCCAAGAAGGAAGAATATTTGAGTTAAGGTGTTAGCAGAGAGAAAAAAAAAGCTTAGCGACTTGAATCATAGCGAGGATATTTTGAGTTTTCACCTGGGGGGTCCTGCGCTGTTGTGTTGACTCATAGTGTGCGTGTGTGTGGCTAAGTTTAGACTCGTGTATGTTTGCTCCACACAAACGGATCTAATTGGCAGATGCAAGGGTTGAAATATTGACGGTGGGAGCGCGTGCGTGTGCGTGTGTGCGAGTGTGTGCACATGCGTGTGTTATTTTGGCTGGCGTCCTGGTTTCATCTCAGTGTGCGACCAAGGAGACATAAGCCACTTCCATCTGCCTCGTGTTCCAACTTTTCTTTGTGTGCCTAATAAAAGACAGGAAGTCGAGTTGTATTTTTTCTGCTACGCATCGGATTTGTAATTATAGTAAAATACGCGTAAGGGAAAACTTCATCCAAACTTCAGAGATGAGTATCGAGCTAAAGGTGTGAAAATGGTAAACTTGACAAATGCACAACAATTAACTCTATCGTTTTCTACCTCCTATTGACAATACACAAGCAAGGTATCAACCATAGACTGTATATACAAATGGACATAGCTAACCTGCTAGCCGCCCCGTTCCAAATAAGAAGCATAGACACCCTTCCGGCTCCAATTTACTTTCTATTAAAAAACGGTTGCCCTTCTCTCCGTAACTGTTCCTGTCAGGCTCATCATTTTGGTCTTAAAATGTTCGTATTAACTTGCTCTACATGATCCTGGTATTTTTATTTTGCTATCGTGTCAGCGTCGCTAAGCGTTCACTTCATACTGAACCAGTGGTGCAGGCGGGAAGAGGCATTACCTTCAACAGCATCGCTCTGGATTGGCTCTTTGGTTGCTATGATACTCGCAGTCTGAATTCCAAATATGGAACTCAGCTCCAAATTCGCCCATGTAACTTGATACCTTCATTTAGCCTTTGGTGTGGACGCTGAACTTAGTAAAATAACTACAGAGAGTGCAGCCGGACAACAGCACTAACACAATGGCAGCGCTAATACAACGACAGTGCTAGCACGACGACAGTGCTAGCACGACGACAGTGCTAGCACGACGACAGCGCTAGCACGACGACAGCGCTAACACGGACTTTCTTTCCTCTGCATAATTAGCCACGTGCTCCGAGGATGAGCGTCTTTTTACAGGCCTCACTTCTGTTTTTATCCAGCTCTGTGGTAGAAAGTGAACAAGTGAAAAAGTAAAAGTGCTTAAATCAGCACAACTCATCATCATGATCATTATACATGTGACTCTAACATTTTAGTCCTCAAAATCTCATTTATTCTTGAAGATTTTCTTTAGAGATAGCCTTGTATTTTTTCCTCTTGTACTGTAACAAACTTGAGTAGCCTCAGTCTACTTCAGTGACACTATGCGGTGTCAGACTGGTGGAGAGTACAATGAGGCCAAGTATCGGATCTGGGGAAAAAAATCTGAACAACACTAGTTACGATTTGAGTTAGGTTTAGGAGCTAGTAAATTATGGTTTTAGTTGTTTTGTTTGTTTTTTTTATTATCAAAGTCCCTGTTACGATACAGTACAGTACAAACAAAAACAAACACTACAAATAACTGTATAGGTCAATTTAAAACATTAAAAACAGGAGCAGGTGTGAGTATAAATGTTTATCACCAGATTATTAAAGTGACACTAATGTATTGAGTTTTGTATGTCCTTGAAATGTATTCCATTTTTGAGAAGCAAAATAACCGAAGGCTTTTTGTCCCATTTCAGTTCTGGTGCGGCCAGTTTTTAGACTTATACAATCATGAGATCTTGAATTAAAAGTTCTCATATCAAAGTTCAACAAACAAGTGAGATATTCAGACAGTCTATCGTCGTAGTCTCTTATAAATACATTTATACAGTGTTGTTCTTCTGACAGATGCGATGGCCAACCTACTTTTTCATAGAGTGAACAGTGATGGGTTTTAAATTCATCGCCTGTTATGAAACGAAGGGCTGAGTGAAAGAATGAATCTAAAGGTTTCAAAGTAGAGGCTGAAGTCTGCATGTATATTATGTCTCCATAATCCAGTACAGAAAGAATGGTATGGTTTGAGTTAGGGTTAGAAACAGGGTCTCAGCAGATTGATTTTATTGAATTGCCAAATAACTATGATAGGATAACAATCAAATGCATCCAACGACTAACTGGCTTTAGTGAGAAGAGAAGCAAAGACTCAAGATTCAGACGAAGTTGAACACACTCCAGTGTCCGTTTAGCACATAGGCTCCGCATGTTTAAACTTAGCATTAAGTTACACTGGCGCTTTCACAAGTCGACTGTGAAATGACTCAGTGTACATAATGTCCATAGTTATAAGTGCAGTGTGACATCCAGCCTAAATCTGTGCACAGGTGTAAGTCACACTCACAGTTACACCTCCAGAACAGGCACTTCCATTATATCAATCAAATAACAAGACCAAAGCAAGGACGTGGGAAACTTTTATTTAAGCCGGTCAGATCGGACTGAGCAATGATACATTTTTACAAAGCAGCTTTTGCAGCTTTTAAACTATAGTATAGTTGTTTCCCTTCACCATTTACCTACCTGAAGTTGTATTTGGAGTGATTTGTGCATGTTTGAGCAATCTTTAATCACTTATTTTCAAGACGCCATATTGCAGATCAATCCCCTGTTTTCACCACCGCTGGCATACACCAACTGCTCTGTACTTACTTTGTTCTCCAATTTCATTTTCTTAATCGGTGATACACACAGGATTTGACAGTGTTGTGTAGGCATTTTGGTACAAATTTTTAAAAAATCTGCTGTTTGCCAGTGTGATCTACAGCTATCCATCGGAGGTGCCGACTCTTTGTTGTGATGACGTTTACGGTGACGTCAGTTCCTAATGGGCACCACAGTTTTCTAACGCGGTAAGCAGCTGACTTGTTTCTTTTATTAAGTCGTTTTAGATGGATATTGCTGTTTAAAATGTGCAAATTATAGCATAATGATCCACGTGTGTCATAGATTATAACTATAGAGCAGACACAAGCACAATAGGTCTTCTTTAAGTAAATGCATTATGTCATCTTTTCTCAATTTTTAATGCATATTCAAAGCAAATATTTTGGATTTGAAGTTGATCCACTTAATCCAACAAATACTTTCAATAACACACTTTTTACTATGTTAAAAAGGTGAACAACAGAACTGGTTCATTTTAATGATTTGTCTCTCACTTTCCTAACACATTCCTAACATCCTAATTATTCCCCATAGTGCGTTTATAAGCACAACTTTCAGAGGCCGGAGCGGAGTCAGGGTAAAGCTAGCATGCTAACAGCACACTTCCTGATTTGCAAACAATAAAACAGTTTATAATTAAATGCAGACAACACACAGAAAGTTTATTTTGACAATACATATCCCAAAATACTTGTAAAATAATTGCGAAATACCAAACAGGTAGGCGTTTTGTCTTTTATGTCCTACATAGCATATTACAGGGACGAGTCGTATTATCACAGAGTGTGCACACCATGGGGAGTGTTTCTATGTTTTAATTAGGTGCTAAGTGTCTCCAGCTCCACAGTGCATGGCTTAGCTGCTGTTTAATGAGGACTGCTATTTAGATCCATGACAGAGCGTTAACATCAGATCCATCTCAGGCCCTTCCTTCCTCCTTTTGTCTTTTGGTAGATGGAGAACAATGAGAAGAGGAGCCCGGATTATTTACTGTAGGCTAGACAGTTGTATTTCAAAGTTGTGTTTTAATGTTTTGTTTGTAAATGAGAGGAAAGAAGGTCTGCACAGTCGGAGAAAACATTTTTCCCCTGGAGTTGGTTTCTTGTATTGTTGATTCTATTGACAATGCAGTTTACCAAAATAACCGTATTGGAGGAAATGAATGTATTTGGAAAATGGAGCTAAATACTCCATCTGTAGTGTAGAATAATATAGTTATTTGGGTCTGTATAACACTCGGAAATAATGATTTGTTAAGTTGTAGTTAGGGATCTGATTGTTAGATAGGCCAGACACAACAACCCTCCATACATCAGTCTAAAGTTGTGAGATATGGCTGTATGGCTCAAGCATTTCCTCCTAACGCTAACACATTGTAGTTTCTATTAAAGTTCAGGACCATCTCTTTTTCTAAACAAAATAAGAGTACAGATAAATCCACAGTACTCATCTTTGTGTTCACATATCTGAAGTGATATCTCATTTGTGTGGCCATGTTTTTGAACATGTGCTTGTACAGATAACCGTGCCGCTCCCAGATAACCTTTGCTAAACAGCAATGTGTTCAGTAATGATGATGTCGACACTCTCACCTCTGCTGTACACAGGCCAGATGGTCGACCACGCTGCCCTTTCAGATCCCCGCCGCCCGGCCAGAAGTGAGGCCGACTGCGTGCGTGTGTGTGTGTGTGTGTGTGTGTGTGTGTGCGTGTGTGTGTGCGTGTGTGCATGTGTGTAGGACTATTTCTGTATCAGTGTGTGGAGGACACATCAAGAAACATTATTCAGTCTCAAGTAGCCAAACAGAACGACACTTTCAGCACAAACGGCTGGTGAAATAGAAAATCTGATTTTTGTGTATTTTCGTAGTAGTGTGTTTATGAATAGCAGTTGAGTTAGTTTATTTGTAGTAACATTTACAGGTACTAAATCTGTGCTTTTACATGACAGCTTCAAAGTTAAATGCATTACTGTTTTTCTGGACTGTCAAAGCTACCAAGTGAAATTGCATTATTTTACCATTATTCCAAATCGAATTGGGTGAAAATAAGAGACAACGTAGAAAACCCCAATTTCAGTGGGATTGCAGAAGCAGCAGTCTCTGTGTGTATCATCCTGCTAACTTGTCAGGGTAATACTGCGCTGGCCCTAAGGGGGAGCTGGCTACTGGCATTTTCCTTGCAATTTGTTATAAGAGTGAGTTTACATTTTGATTTAATAAGGCCCAAAGGCATGGCCCCAAACAAGAATCAATCATGTGGTTGGAGAGAAAGAGACTGTGGCCAATGCTGAGGAGCTAGTCTGGAGATCAGAACAGATGCTTAATATACAATACAATAGTGCCAGCCTGGATGAGATGAACTGCCTGTTTAGTTTCTTTCTTCTTTTTTCCCTTTCTCAACCCAACAGCACACTTTGAGGTTCACCAGGAAAAAAGGTGTGTGTGTTTAAGATGAATACATTTGAAATAAGCATATAGGGTAAATGGTTAAATATAGAATTTATTTAAAAGTTTGCACTATTTTGTATATAACATTCTTCAAACTATATTTTTGGTAAATGTCTAGTTAAATGCTCATTTGTGAATAGTTACTTCTCCTGCATATTTTGCTCCAGACAGGCCCTAGTGGCATTCAAGGATGGGTCAAATGGAGAGAACATACCATAGAGCAGACCTCCTCTTTTGCCTCTCCTGACAGCGACTTACCGTGTCTGCGTTAGTAAAATCCGTCAATTCAGCTTTAATATTGTCCATATGGTTTTCTTCTCCTGCAATCAAAGGGCTCCCACATGAAGCGAGCCGTGTATTCTTTTAATAAAATATCGCCTTGTTCTGAAGCGATTGAATGCAAATGTATGTAAGCCTGCGCTGCCTGGAGACATGAGGAGCCTGCAGGGCTGTACTCCTCTGTGTTACGCTCTCATTACCACTCTAATTCCTCTCCTCTTGATATGGCCCGCCAGCGTCGTGCTGGAACATTCATAATTGATCCTGATTTGAATTCTTCATTACCAACAAGTGACAGTGTGCTCTTTACTGTGAGGTGGTTAGCTTAGCCATAGCATTTGTTTGTTTTTATTTGTAAAAGTCAAAAAGTGTTGCAGTGTCCTTCGGCGAGAGTGTGTTTTGGTGTTGTTTTGCAGACTGTCTGATTTCCTTTGTTGCGCTTCCTCACATCCTCATAGTAGCTCTGTGTCTTTATTGTTTGCTTTTTATTTTCTGCATCTTGTACACGAAACATAAGCAGCAGGATGGTATGTTTTGCAGATGGAGTCAAAACGGTAATGATACAAAAACTGCCAGGGTGACATTCAACACGTACTGTTATTTACCCGCAAATAGGAACAACAGCCGTAGCAGAAATAATCATATTCAAAGCGTGTGCGATTAAGAAGGAACTTGTCTTGCCGGCAAACAAATGTGTGTTGTTTGCAGCAGGTGAGGGGCCAGGGACTCGCGCTTGACACTGCGAACACTACACCCACGTGATGAGATAACAAGCAGAGTGGCCCTGACCTTGTCTAATGGGGCTTCCGTCATATTTACCAAATGGCATTTTACAGCAATCACGGGCGCAGTGAGGAGATGGAGAGAGATTGACATCAAAGCAATCAGATCCATGCAGGGTGTGCGGCGCTTCGGTCTGAATTTCAGTTTGTTTAAAGCTCACGAGAAGGCGTTTACTCTTTGTGGAGCAAGGTCACCATCAAGGCTGTATTCTTCTCGGTTTCATTGTGTGATTAAGACAAACACTGATTTAAAAGACACCAAAGTATAGCCATAGCATTTCAAAACATTGGATGGCACCAAGTTCCCCCAACAAGATGATTTGCAATGTCACAAGTCTTATTCACTATATACAATTTTACTTTTACAATATATCACATTGCAAGCAGCACAGTGGAAAGAAAACACAACCAACAAGACCACGGTGCTTTGCTTCGGTTTAAGGTCCTATATTACACAAAACTGACTCTTGTGAGCTTTAAGCCATGTTATAATACTGTTACCTCCTCAAAAACATACCTGAAGCTGTGTTTTGTTTCATTCACAGATGTTTGAGTAACACTGCATTATTAGACTGTCACATATTCAAACCTCAAAATGCTCTGTTCCACCTTGTGATGTCATGAAGCAGTAGTTTTCAACTTAACAGCTACCTTTTACCTTTTGTTCAGTAGAGACTGGCAATTCACAGGGCTGAGATCATCCGAATGATTCTAGTGAAGGTGTATGGAGTTTAAAAACACAGTGGAGAACTTCCTGTATGACCTCATGACATCACAAGGTGGAACAGAGTGTTTTCTGTTTGAGAGAAGAGCCTAAATATGTAGGAGGTGTGTGTTAAACATGTGTGAATGAAACAAAACACAACTCCAGGTGTGATGGGGACAACACTATAACACAGATCAGAAATAGGGTAGTATGGACCCTTTAAGTGCAACCAACATGAAGCCATTACTGTTATTTAACACTTTCAATCTTAGCGCGGCAGTAGGCACTAAGGGCCTTAAAGGGTATTCTACAGAATAGTAGCCGTTTACAGCAAAATCATTGGCCTCCTATCGCCCGCAATAATGCACTAAATATGCTACCAGTTACCTTGGTTGAGTCTCTAAAATTCCACTAATACAGGAAAAAAGCTAACTCTAAATCACATTTCAAAATTATACAACTCCATTACTGCTTTTGTCTTTATTTAAAACCCGTCACTGTTCACTCTATGGAAAAGTAGGTTGGCCATCGCTATCTGTCAGAAGAGAACAACACTGTATAAAATGTGTTTAGGGACTACTTCATAGACATGTAATACAAGATCACATGATTGTATAACCCTAAGGACAGCACCAGAACTGAGACGGGAAAAAGAGCTTTTGGCTGTTTGGCTTCCCAAAAACTGAATATATTTCAAGGACATGCAAAATTGGACACATTGGTACCAAAAATCCACTTTAATAATCTGGTGATAAACATTTATACTCACACCTGCACCTGATTTTAATGTTTTAAATGGACTTATGTAGTTATTTGCTTAGAGTTTTTTTTTTTTTTTTTTTTGTATTTGAACAGGGCACCCATGAAAAAGAGAGTCTAGGTGCTCTCATTGGGACCTCCCTGTATAAATAAAGAATAAATAACATTTCATCCAGTTCTCCACACATGTCCTCTTGAAGAAATCAGCCTTTGTTTAACAGTCCCACTTAAAGAATGTCTCCCAAAATGGCCACTGCCCCTGTCAGCCATGGTAGTCCAGTGCCACCGCAGGGAGAAATACCTGAGTGACAAATAAAAGTGCTGTAAAAGAGGCTTTAATGGAGGGTTTTGTGCGACGTGTGTCCTTATGACAGAGGAGGGACACATCCGTCAGTCTGATCCACAGATGGCCCTGCGAGCCCCTGATAAATCACCTACTCCTCCTGCTTTACCCGGGCCCACGGAGCTCAGGGCCGATGCCTGTACACAGCACTTAACACACAAGGTCATGTGATTCACCTGGTAAAAAAGACAGGGTTTTAAATACTGAATGCTGAAACTTGAAACACATCACTTAAAGAAGAGTTATTGTGCTTGTGTCTGCTCTATAGTTATAATCTGTGACACCGGTGGATCATTATGTTATAATTTGGACATTTTAAATTGGAATATTAATCTAAAATGACTTAGTAACACAAACAAGTTCGCTGACTTCCGCAGTAGAAAACTGCCCAATGGGAGCTGACGTTGCTGTAAATATCATCACAACAAAGAGCTGTGGAGCTGTAGGCCTCTCCTGTTGATAGCTGCAGATCATCAAGCAGTGGGTTTATGTGTAAACGGAGATTGATCTGCAATATGGCGTCTTGAAAATAAGTGATTAAAGATTGCGCAAACATGCACAAATCACTCCAGAAACAACTCTGAGAGAGTAAATGAGAAGGGGAAACAACTATAACATAGTTAAAGGCTCTGGATTTGCAGAATAGGTCTGCTTCAACATCCTTTTTTACAATGGCAAAATAAGGTGAAATTGTGTTAACTGGACAAACAGCTTCTTTCGTTCTAACAAAGCTACAATGGAACAAACCTGCACAACTGAGAGATTACAGAAACATTTTTATCACAATGTAAATAGAAATGTAACTGCATTCTGAAACACATTTGGAATTTGTGTCGTGGCGATGAAAAAATATAGTGTAATTAACATGTGAAGATATCTACCCAAATCCAAGCTTCTATAGCGACCTCTTTTGGTTTGTGTCCCCATTAAGAATCTTTATCTGGTACTAAATGTATGTGTAAGACACCTAGACAGCACCAGATAAATGGTTTTGGTGACTTGATGAAGAAAAATGTGTAAAACAGAAAGAGAATAAATACACCTATTACCAGAAAGAAAGATTTTGAAAGCAAACTTTAAAAAATGACTGTTTAACTGCCTTTTGATCAAGTGCGACAGTTAGAGCTTTTGTAAAATGACTAAAGACAAATTGCTGCCAAAACGATTACAATTCAAGTTAAGTGATACACTGGAAATATTGATATCCACTTTTTGGTTTTAGCTCTAATGACTAATTAAGCTTTGAGCAGCAGCCAAGTAGTCAACGGAGTGTGAATGTGAATGCCCAGCCAAAGAACTGTTCACATCAAGTCGCCACAAACCAGTATGTTCCAATCATAGACCGTATAAAGAAGTGGACTAAGGAGTGTGACGTCACCCAGAGCGTTCTGCCCCAGTCAAGTGAAGCTCATCAAGGCTAGCGGTTACGAATTTGGAGCGAATTTAGAATTTCAACCACGAGTATCATAGCAACCAAAGAGCCAATCCAGAGTGAGGCTGTTGACGGTAACGCCCCTTACCACTGGTTTAGCAGGGGGTGGGTAGCAACACTGTCAATCAAACCTGTTGCTAACGTTAGGGGAAAGAAGGCGCCTGATTTGTCTGTTATTATTTTTTATATCTTGATTTACCGACAAAATAGCGAAACAAAAACCCCAGGATCATGTAGAGCGGGTTAATATGAAGATTTTAAGATCAAAATGACAAGTCTGACAGCAGCAGTTATGGAGAGAGGGGCGACAGTTTTTCAGTACAAAGTGAATTGGAACCAAAGTCAATGGAGCCGGAAGTGTGCCCATGATCGCTTCCTATTTGGAACGTGAGTCAATGGACCGGAAGTGTGCCCATGATCGCTTCCTATTTGGAACGTGGCGGCTAGCAAGTTAGCTATGTCCTTTTATATATATACAGTCTATGGTTCCAATGGAGTTTGACAGGATGCTGTCTTCCCTGACTGACCCTCATTCCCTCCTTGACATACCCAGAGTTTAACACAGTCCCACCCTCTCTGTGAAGTCCACTACACTCACTTACCCGGTGGAGAGGGCTTGGCTCTAATTGGTCATGCACTTGACTATGAATGTGATTAATCAGCCTCCAATTAGTGTGTGACACCTGTGGCAAAGCACCAGGAGAGGTAGAGCCAACTCCAGCCACAGTCAACTCCGCTCGCACACTACTTCACAAAGTGTTTTAATGACTTTGCCACTTCATGTTTTATTTTTATGTCTGCGGTGCTCATTGTATAGAGCAGAGGACTCCCTCCGAGCGACAAGATCAATTATGCATGCAGTTTTAAATATGTATATCTCTGCCTTTGTTTATTCGATTGGAGTGCGCTTATCACTGCCCTTTCTGTGATTTACAATAAAAATGGAAAAGGAAAATCGCTTTTTCATTATGAATGGCAAATGTTTTAGTGTGTTGTGTGACATGGTAGCAGTCTAATTAGCAAATATTTATAGCATAGGCCATACGTTTCCTATTCAAATCAGCTAGATGGAAAGGAAGAAAATCTATTATTGAATTAGGTGTTAAAAGCTTTTCAGAGATTTGAACCATGTTATAGTTGTTTCCCTTCTCATTTACCCTCTCAAAGTTGCTTTCGGAGTGATTCGTGCATGTCTGAGCAATCTTTAACGCTTTTTTTCAAGACGCCATATTGCCGATCAATCCCCGTTTTCACTGCCACCGGCCTACGCCCACTGTGACGTACTTACTTCATTCTTTAATTTGATTTTCTTAATGGGTTATACGGGTAGGATTTGGCAGGGTCGCGTAGTCATTTTGATACAAATGAAAAAAATCTGCGGCTATTCATAGGAGGAGCTGACAGCTACACGACTCTTTGTGATGACGTTTATGGCGACGTCAGCTCCCACTGGGCACCGCAGTTTTCTAACTAGGAAGTCAGCGGACTTGTTTCTTTTATTAAATTGTTTCAGATGAACATTGTGATTTTTTCTAACAGGAAGTCAGCGGACTTGTTTCTTTTATTAAATTGTTTCAGATGAACATTGTGATTTAAAATGTGCAAATGATAACACTATATAGCAGACACAAGCGCAATAGGTGCTCTTTAAACTGTCAAAATGCAAAAAGCAATACTGAGATCTAGTAAGATTTAATTAAACAGGTGTGGTTTTGGGCAGATGAAAGAACATTAAAGACACAGAGACTTTGCTACCTGCATAGCACATTAAATGTTTGGAACTAATCATAAACAAAATCTATGTTTTATTTATCCAGTTACTGGTGTTTTTATTATCAAAATACTTGGTTTGGAGGAGTCATCTGCTTGTACCAATGGAGGTGAAATTTTATGCCATCTGAAGAAACATTTCAGGCAAAACAACAACATCTGCATGGAGATAAGAAGGCTTTGGACCCTCCACGGACAAAGTTTCAGAACCCCTTTAAGCTATAGGCTACACATAGTATTACCACTGTGAGGATGTTGATACAAACCCTACTTAAGATATCCAACATTTATACATTCACAGCTTTCTTTTTTAATGTTGCCATCATCAAATCCTATAGAATCTGACCGTGTGATGACTTCCCCGTCACTGTGACTCCGCAGCGTTCAGTCACCCTGTCCGCCTTAAGCCTGCGGGGGTCTGGAGCTGGCACCTCGGAGTCTGTAAATCCATTTAAAGAGTGCCTCCTGCCTGCGAGATGACTGATGATCCCGTATTACGAGTTAGACTGACAGAGCAGGCTGGACTCCCCATCCACTCCGAGGCAGTAGGAGACACTGCATGGTGAGCTGGAGATTTGCAAACATTACACATAGATTTGAAAGCATTTGTAAAGCTTTAACACTGCCTGACTATGAGCTGTAGTCATTTTTATACCAAAGATTGTATTGACATGATAGTACTTTCAGTTTTTGCCAGTATAGAGTCACTAACAACCTCTCCAGAACGCCAGGCTAGAGTTACTATAAAGAGATCTGTAGTAATGGCAAAGCTGGACCGTACATTCAAGGGGCTCTCTTTGAACAGCTTTGTACCAGTTTCTTTCATTTTCAAGGTAGAACATGAAGTGAGTGTGAGCCATTAAAAAGACCCCTTTAGGTGTGATCCTTGGTCAAATATAAACCTGGTGTTACTTTAAAATGATTTCAATTAGAGTGAACCACAGTATGCCTTATGTCTACAGTGCAGTGGCTTGAATTTCTTTGCTTTACTTGCTTTGCTTCTTTCTTGCTTAAAGGTAAAATATTACACTATTTTCTATGCTATAATGTTGTTTCCGCATCAAAAACATAACCAGAGTTGTGTTTTGTTTCATTCACACATGTTTAACACACAAACCTCTGCATACATAGGCTGAGTCCTTCTTTCAAACAGAAAATGCTCTGTTCCACCTTGTGATGTCATATGGTAATACAGGAAATGCTCCACTGTGTTTTTAAATTCCATACACCTTCACTAGAATCATTTGGATCATTTCAGCTCTGGAAATGCAAATACCTACTGAACTAAAGGTAAAAGGTAGTTGTTAACATGAAAACTACTGCTTCATGACATCACAAGGTGGAACAGAGCATTTTGAGCTTTGGAGATGTAGACAGACTAATAATGCCGGATTACTCAAACATGTGTGAATGAAACAAAACACAACTCCAGGTATGTTTTTGATGAGGTAACAACATTTTAAGATGGCTTAAAGCTCACAAGAGCCAGTCTTGTGAAATATAGGACCTTTAAGCACCAGATTTCAGGGTTGTCTTAAAGGAAAGCAAATCGCCCACAAATTGGAGGATATGTGGTTCAGTTCTGACCTAATATATATTATGTTGCAGGCAAAACACATCACCATAATGTGGCTTTTCAGAACAAGCTAGACATCTGATAAAAAACCCAACTATATATACCCATATTGTGAGGTCTTGTCTTTCTTTATTTCATTATACGTTGAATTTAGCAAAAGTTCACTCTTAAAATAGTCCAGTAAACATTCTTTTGCTGTTGAGAACTTTTCTTGTTTACAGTTTATCATATACCACAGAAGCTTCGCTGTAGTGCGCTCTATAGGCTCTAACCACTGACCCTTAACACTGCAAAGCCACATAGAGACAGATAGGGCTATTAACGAACCATAACAACTGCAGAAAAGTGACACCAATTAGATTAAATATGCTAGATATTCACCCTACACCCCTCCTGATAATTTCCACTTAACCTGAGTGAACATAACTGAACACAATATGACAAAGTTATTACTCCTCCCCGTCCATGTTATGTGTTTAGGGGAGTGTCAGATTGGTCAACACCTCACCAAGTCATGCCAAAGTGAACGTTTAATCCGAGGCCAGACATGCTCACCACAGCCCAACAGTCTCCGGCTTGTACCTCTTGAATAATTAAAGTGTTTTGAAAATCCCACCCATCCATAAAGAAGTTCCCAGTGCATTAATTAGAGGCGTTGAGTTGCAGAAGCTGTGTAACATTCCCCCCTGATGGAGGTAGACAAGGTACAAGCGTTTCATAGCTCTCTGGAGAACGTTTATGCTTTATGCCAGTGCGCGGCTGGGTTGTGTCTCCCATACAGTCTGAAAAAACACCACTGTATTGTTGCCAAATTACCTCTGGGGAGGCTTTTATGATGGGCAGTAATGCAGAAAATATGATCATTTGTGAGGTTGTATATTGCGTCAAAAATAGAATTGATATTTTAAGGAGCAAATGTATCTTTTCTGGAGGAGGGTCTACCACCTGCTCATCTGGGAAGGTTATTGCTTGGCTGGGAATAATCCATAATATCACATTAAAGGATGTCACAAAGCCACGTTAAAGATCGGATCTATGGATTGGAGAACCCGCTCACAGTAAAAATGCATGATTGTCAAGGTATTTCTTAGCAATAAAAAACGGCTATGAATAAATGTAATATAGATCACTTTAATAAAGTCATACTGTGGAACATTCTAATAATATAACATAACATGTCCATGGATTACTTTTTAAAATAAAATGGTTACTTTAAGTTAAATAGCATAAATTCTACAAAGATGACTGTATTGCCTACCCAAATGTTGTTTGCCGTTTTCAACCTTTGCTTATCAATAATCTACAAGTAATTTAAATAAATGCACTTTCTCTGCCTTCCATCATCCAACCATTTCACCACAATCTCTACCCCATGTCTACCGCAGCAGCAAAACTGTCTGTTAGCCTCTTCATCTCTTCCTCTTCACAAACACTGTGTATATTTTGACTTTATTGAGCCTGTAGGAAAATGGCCTCTGCATTTAACCCACCTTTCAACCAGTACAAATGGGAATAAGCCAGGATCTCTTCACTGATATTAACTTTGTGGGGTATAAAATAATAAATAAAATCAGCTTTGACCAGTTGCTTGGCATAACATGTTTAGTGAAGTAAAAGTTTTGACTGGAAAAACAAATGGTGGCATGGTAGGTCAGAAGCCAGACAGACAGAGCCAGCGATCTTTGTGTTCGGAGCCAGAGTCGCGTGGATCTTTGGCTCTTTGAAACAGATGCCACGAGTTTAAAGGGACAGTTCATCCGAGTCAGATCTGCTGTGGTCCATCTGCTCTCTCAAGGAACTCACAACCCTAATTACCAGTCTCCCACCAGTCCCAGCACTTGTGAGTTAGGCTTCACTCATTTAGGAAAACATTAGTCAAGATCATGTTTTGTAGATGAATAGTCTGTTACTTAGACATACATTCACTATGGACTATTTGGCAAACGCGTCCCACAAAAGCTGCCAACAGAAATCCTGTTTTCTGAACACTGTAGAAATCATTTTGGAAAAGGCAGACACTTCATTTCAACTATTTTGGCAAGTCCCTTATGGCTAAAGCCTGCCATATCCCATAATTACTATTTTTTTGCGCATTGACAGGATACTACTACAACTGTTGAATGGTAGCAGTTCTGTGTTCTGAGTATTTGTGGCTGGACAGAAAAAAAAAAAAAACAGACCAAAAAAAAAAAAGTTGAAAATGGCAAAGTGACAAAAACCACACATGCTGGAACTCTGATAATGCTTTCCAAGCAATTGGGAGGTTGGTTATTTCCTACTTGACCGTTACAAGTTCCAACTTTAGAGTGTTCCAGCAGAATGAACTTGTATGTAAACAATATGGCTAAATCTAAACCGTATGCTAGGTGCAAGATGTATGTAATGTAATGTTCTAGTAAGGTCTCTAACATGTTCAGCTGGCTGTGACAAACTCGGATCCACTTTTCCAGGGTGATTCCATTGATGTAATACATCCATTTATCTCTGTGTGAAGTGGGAGTCCCTTGACCATCTCAGAGTTCACAAGTAGGAATTGCCAGTGCGAGTGCCGTTCCAGCTGGGAAAGGTCCCAGTTACAAGTTGATTGGAAATGTTTATTTTTACTTTATCTAACCAAACATTCTGAATTTATTTTACACAGGCTCAAGATGGCCCCATATTATATAGTACATGTTTTTAGTTGATGAAACGCATGCAAAGAAAACTCCACAGAGAAAGACCTCAGTTGGTACAGCAATCGAACCTGGGACCTTTTTACAGTGAGGCAGAAGCACAATTGAACTTGATACTTAAGTGCCCATAGACTGTATATATAAATGGCCACGTTCCAAATAAGAAGTGAACCTGGGTGTGCTTCCAGCTCCATCGACTCAGCTCCAATTCACTTCACATTAGAAAATTGTTGCCCCTCTCTCTGTAACTGCTGCTGTCAGACTCGTCCTTTATTTCGTCAGTTACTCAAGATATGAACATTAATAACAGACAAATCAGCTGCCTTCTTTCCCAGGTTTGCTCCCACGAGAGTTAGCAACAGGTTTGATTGACAGTGTTGCTAAGCGCCCGCCCTTGCCAAACCAGCGATGCGGGCGGGAAGGGGCGTTAGCTTCAACAGATTCGCTCCAGTTTGGCTCTTTGGTTGCTATGATACTCGCTGTCGGAATTCCAAATATGGAACTCAGCTCCAAATTCGCCCCTACAACTGTTAGCCTCAATGAGCTTCATTTGACTGGAGCCGAATGCCGCTATGGCTGACGTCACACTCACTTAGTCCACTTCTTTATCCAGCTACCAGAGCCGCTGAGGCACTGTGAATGCGTTAGCCTGTTGGAACTTGTTCACGTTGCTTCTATAAAGGAAAACCAATGCCAACGCCAATACTCTGTGACAATGTTAAGAAGACATTGGGTCTGTTTGTTTAAACAATTACATCCACATCTATTGTATGTGTCACTTTTCTGCAACTTCATTTGGCGGAATTGCAAAAGTTTCTCAGTTTTTTCATCCAAGAACTTGTATTGTTATCTAGAATATTGATGGTGCTGTGCTAATTTGTCAACATATTCCATATTGCTTTACCTTTTAACATCTGATAATGTTTGATAAGCAGCAGCCGCGGGCCTGAAACACTGCTCTTAGGCTGTGACTGGCACTTCACTGGTGGAAGGCAGAGTGCGGATCCTCCGTTGTCACTTCTTTCATTGGCTCACTCCTCAGAAAGGGCTTGATCAGTTCCCCTCTCCCCTTCAATCACACAAAGAGTCCTATCATTATGTATTCACTCTCACATTCATTTGCTTTTGACTGCTGCCTCTGCGCTCCTACCTTTCTTCCCCATTCTTCTCTTCAGATTGGCAGAGAGAAAAAAGGGGTCTAAGTGCTGGGCTGCCATTGGTTTGCCATGCTAATCGTGGCAGGGAGAAAAATGAAGGTGGAAGAGAAAAAAAAATATGATTTGGACGTAATCTCGCGACTTGCTGCAGCAGCTTACCGGCGAGTTATTGTGCCCTCAGGACGGATTTAGCCAGAGTTCCTTTTCTATCTACTCCATCCTAGACCACTTCAAGTCTGGGTCCTGTTGCCCTATATCTGTACAGCAGGGACAGATACGATATCTCTAGTTTACTCAAGCCTATAATAAACTAATTCACCTTTCTGAATGCATTTTAAAGAGAATAGACTTTAAAGCAGCTCTGCTTGTGTACAAGTCTCTCTATGGCTTAGCACCAAAATACATCTCCTACATGTTAGCACCATATGAACCATCTCGCACTCTGAGGACTTCAGGGGCCGGCCTCCTGCTGGTGCCCACAGTCAGGACTAAACATGGGGAATCAGCGTTTCAGTTTTCTGCAACTAAAACCTGGAACAGTCTTCCTGAAGATGTGAGACAGGCCTCTACTTTGACAATGTTTAAACCCAGGCTCAAAACGGTTCTGTTTAGCAGTGCATATGACTGAAAGGTTTTTATTCTGCACTCTTCTCTTTTAATGTTAATTTTATGATAATTATTTGTGATTATTTATCTTTTGATTTGTTTGTATTGTGATTTTAATGTAAAGCACTTTGAATTACTTTGTGTACGAATTGTGCTATGCAAATAAACTTGCCTTGCTTTGTCTAAAAACACATTCACACAATCCAAAAAGACTATTTTGCATAATACCCCCTTTTTATTTAATATACATATAATACTATTTAGATTTATGTATTCTCTTTACAGTTTTATATACCACAACATGTATAGTGGGTATCCAGTAGTGTCTTGGTACTTGGTAAATGTAGCAGCAGTCAGTATGAATAAGATAATGCAAATACAAAGATATTTTGATGGCAGTTAACTTTTTGTCACATAATGCATATTTGGGTGAGTACTTTTTTCTTGAGTACTTCTTTCTTCTCTGTTAAATGAAATGGGATCTCTGTACCACCCTTTCATCCATGTTTTGCTGTATCTTTACCAAGCAGCATGTCAACAACATTTTCTGAAAAATATTTGAGCTGCTATTCATTCTTAAACTGAGGGCCAAGCAGGTGCAAAACATGCTTTCAAAGAACTACTTTTTCTTTTTACATTTCAAGCCATATCCCAAAGACAGGTTTGATAAACAGCAACACGAGTTTAATGGCCGCTACAAATAGCTTCAGAAAAACCTGACCAACTCATTCAGCAGATATTGAATTATAATCCCCAGGTAATCTGAGTACTTTATCTGTCACTGCCCTTGCCGAGGGGGAAATGGAGTGAATGCAATTGTGATGGATAATGATGTCTGTTGAAGCGACTGAGGGGGAAGACTCAAAGACGCGCAGTAGTAGTGGTGACTGAATGGTGGAGTGGGGTGAAGGCTGAGGGAGCTGTCGTAGTGAGAGCAGATGGCACAACCTCTCATCTCTGCTCTGTGTGCAAACAATGGCTCACAGCTTGGGTCTACTAAAACAGCTCAAAAGTCAAGATTTTAGTGTGGCTGGACTGCAGTGGCATGACAAAATTGTGACAAAGAATGTTTAAAGACTGGTAAACACTTTGTTTTACAATGTACATAAGACATAACAACCTCTAAAAACACACGAGGTAACTGTAACGTACTATGTAACAACCTGCAACAACATGTAATGTAAATGTAACACTCCGAACACACAATCTCGCAATACACAATCCGAACACTGTATTTAGTCTGTGTTACGTTGTACTATGTATGCACAATGAACTCAACATAATCAAATGTTATGTAAAATATAATTATAGTCTGAGAGTTTTTTTTTGTATCAGAAACAATGGAAGTAATACAAATGTCCAGATCTAGGTACGAGCTGGATGTTTTCTAGTTGTGTGGTACATGCTGAATGAATGGATCAAAGGCCTTAAAACAACCAACAAACAAATGTGTCTTCCACACCCACTGGGACCCATCGTTCTGGGTTCGACTAAGGCTAAAGTCCCATACTCTGGGAAAGCTCCTCAGCTGCCCAGTCTCCTTTTTGTTTGCATCCATCTTTATCTTCAGACCGCAGCTTTCTAAATGGAGAATGACTCCAAATACCAGGGGAAGGTAAAATGGACCAGAGGCATATTACAGAGGAGTGTTCCATGGACACTCACAGAATGACTGGGAAAGCTGTCCGTCTCATTTCCCAGTTGAGAACCTCGATAAATTTGAGCGAATGATTGTGGAGGTGAATCATTCTCCCCAGTCCTCCCACTGTGAATGAGCTGCCCATGACCATAATAGGAGAGGAGGATCTGCAGACCATCAAACCCTCTGGAGTGCATTGATAAGGAGCCAGCTGTGTGTGAAAGGCAGTTTAAATATATGTGCTCTGAGAACACTAACCAGAGCTGCTGCTTTAAACAGGTAAAAATGACTAACCAGTATCAGCCATTATGATGCTTTTCTCATCTTCTAACTTTTCTGCTTTATATTATTGAAGTTGTGTGAGAAAAATGAAACGCTTTTGCCAACGGCCAAACATAAATGAGCACAAAACTTAATTGCTTATGCCATCTGCATGGATTTGATGAAAAGTATACAGTATTATCCCGCTGGAAAATTATACCATAGTTCACAAATACATTTGCATCTCCCTCTTTGTCTGTTTTGTTAGACAAAACATCAGTCTGCACAAAGTTGGCAAAGCACTTTGTGATGTGTACAGCAGTTGTCCATATATCAAAATAATATCAACATAAGTCTACAGTAATCAGACAAGAACTACATTCACAATCTAATAAAAAACAAAACACAATTTATCACAGGAGTTGGATCCGATCGGAGTAAAGTTTTGCAGTGACACTGACAAGACAAAAGCTTATTGCCAGCCTCAAAATCCACTCCCATCATTCCTCAACATCTCTGTTTGTTTGGTGATACATTATGGAGGACGTGGGTGTATTTCATTTAAATCCCGATGATGAATGAAGAATACTATTCAAAACTACAACAAGCTGTGAGCCCTGTTCTCTCCCATACACCTCTGCTTTCTTAATGCAGTCTTGTTTACACATAAAGAAACATGCAATAAAAGGCACTGATGCTCTGCAGTTCAGTTAGGGTGGGTTTTATCGTCTTTGGAAAGACATGAGTTGTCTGCATTTGACCTATCCTTGAAACCAATGACTCTGAGGCAACCATCAGATCTAGCTAGAATTTTGGTCAGTAGTACAAAGGAGGAAGCCGTCATACAAACCAAGAGGTACCAAATTGCAGAAACTCTGACTTTTTCTGTGACCAAATATTTATTTTCCCTATTCACCTTGGACTTGTTTGTCAAATCAAATGAAAATCCTCATTACAAACCCCATTGTCTCACCATCCCAGCTCATCTCAATATTTATTCATCTTTTAAAATAATTACTAATAACTTTGAAAAACTGTATAACTTCACCGCCAACAGTTTGTCACTATAATTAATGGTTTTTAATAAAGCATAAGAGAGTCCTTTATAAGACAGCTGAGAATGGGGAGAAGATGCCGTGTGGGGCTGCATTAAAACATATTGCGACGCTGCGAAAGGGGAAAATAGTCATTTATCATGCTATGCTAATGTCCATGCTTCAGGATCCTCCAGTTCACACCTACTGCACACCACTAGCATGCGTGTGTGGTGCATGTTCTCTGGTATTCATGATTTCTGAGGCACTGGCGTATGGATATCTGTGATGTAGCTCCTCATTACCACATAATTTGCCCAATGATAAAATGATCACGCCCAGGCTAAATGACTCCACTGTCCACATGCACTGAGACAGACTGCACCGCAAAACCTATTAAAGCCTAAAGGGCCTTCATGCAGAAATTCAACACAGCGAGGACTGGACCACTTGTTTAAATGAGTTCAAAGCGTTAGATTTTTCAAGGGAGTTTGGAGTGTGTGGCAAAAAGAGTTCACAAGAAGTCACCAAACGAAAAGGCTATCCAGAATGCAGGGGAAAGTAGTCCAAAGTAAACCTCAGGGATTGTGTTGCTGTGAAATGATAGATAGAAGAAGATGCCAGACTACAACACAGTCTGACATATTTTTGCCCTCACCCACAAAAGTCACGAGTACATGGCTTATTCCATCAACTTGAGGGTCCTTTCCTATAAAGAAAATTAGGGTAAGTCTAAGCAGTTATAGACTCTTTAAGTCACTTTACAATTTCATGCTTTTACTCCATACTGTGATGGTAAACTACAGGGTGTCTATAAAGTCTCTTTACAATTTAAAAAATGTATTACAAATGCAATTAATAAGACATCTTAATCAGACTTGTTCTATTGCACTCAGTGGTTTCCAAGGTTTTTACCTCATTTAATACACCTCTATTTGGGCACCATTAGTCGCACGAAGCACATCAAGACGATACTGGATTTCTTGCCATGTTCGCTGTAGCAGAGCCTCATCAGTGGTTGCAACCGCATCTATTATCTTTTGCTTTAGTTCTTTTGCTTTAGTTCAGTAATGTCCCGTCTTTGTTCGATACACGATATCTCTTTTGCTTAGTTCTTTTGCTTTAGTTCAGTAATGTCCCGTCTTTGTTCGATACACGATATCTTTAACATAGCTCCATAGAAAGAAATCCAGAGGTGTGAGATCTGGTGAAAGTGGTGGCCACAGAATTGATCCATTCCTTCCAATCCAATGGTCTGGAAATGTTTGACTGAGGAACTCACGAAAAATGCATTGTTACTAAAAACTTTTATATCCACTGAGCACAATAGAACAAATCTAATTAATATATCTTATCAATTGCCTTTGTAACTAAATTTCAAAATTGTAAAGAGACTTTATGTACACCCCTGTACTATAAGAGGCAGCCAATCTGCCCCAATAGCCCCTGACCACCAATCACTGACTCACACACCACGTTCATACATACATAAAAACTCACTCAGGAGTGCCTGAAATATTCCACAGTATGGCATTAAGCTTATCTAACTCCAAGGAGACAAGCAGGTGACTCCTCCAGGTCAAGTTACAAGTCAAATCTGTGGAGTGGCGCCCTTGCTCACAGTCAGAATGCATGTTTTTCCAAGGCATTTTTTAAGCTATAAAAATGAATAGATGCAGGATAGGCAAGTTAAATGCCATACTGTGAAACATTCCAGGAAAGCAATAACAAGCAGGCGTAGTACGCCCACTGGAAAAGTTACACAGTGCACCTTTAAAGCCACTTATAAACTAAAAAAGTTTTACAAGATGCTTTCTGTCACAACCATCTATTTTTTCTGCCAGGGACCACCTTTTCTATAAGCACTTAATAAATAGAATCTCACTCCACTTGGTTCCAAGTTTGTCAGACTTACACTTAAGTTGTGAACGGGTGACAGCGGCGCTAATTACAGCTATGACATTTTTAACACTTGTACATCACTTGTAGGCTAACAGCCATCCTGCCTGCTCGTCAGCAATCTCCAGTTTCTTCTTGTTTTGGTACTTTGTCTGTATTTAGCTCCATGTCATCATTTACCCGACAGCCAGCAATGAAATCTCTATTATAATTATGTTTGGAAAATATGTCCTGTGACTTATTTGTGTGAGAGTGCAAAAGCTGTAATCAAGATAAATTGCAGTTAGATTTTGACATGGCCCCTGCAGGATATGACACATAATACACAGGGAGAATGGAGCCCGGCTGAAAAAAGTGACAGGAACAATTTGTGGATTGGCAGAGGAGGAGCAGCGCACAAGAAGTTGTTTGGATTTGTTTATACACTCCATTTTGTGCGACTCAATGAGAAACGAATGAATGCGGATGGTGTAAGTAGGTCAACAATGTTCTCAGAATAACAATATTAACTTGACTATTCCAAAGACTGCGGGAGAGATTTGAACTGGCTTTACATTTCAAGACAAATAGTAAAGCAACAATGCTTAGGCAGTGTACAATTTATGTACATAACTTCATAGCGAAAATGGTTGAGCATAAGTAGAAACCTTCCTCTCACAGAGTTACACGCTCAAATTGGCAATTGTGCTGTCCAGATTGGGAACAAAGAACTTCTGAACTACCAGCATTATAAACAACTGTAGGCCTTTTGTCCCTACAAGTGATTGTAGAATATTTTGTACTTGAAAGAAATCTTCTAAGTATTTGAAGTGGTTAAAGGTCCTTTATTACACTATTTTTGATTTCTGTTATAATGTTGTTTCCTCATCACAAACAGACCTGGAGTTGTGTTTTGTTTCATTCACACATGTTCGACACACAAAACCTGCATATTTAGACTGAGTTTTTCTCTCAAACAGAAAACTGTGTTCCAACTTGTGATGTCACGAGGTAATACAGAAAGTGCTCCACTGTATTTTTAAACTCCACACACTAGCACTAGAATCATTTGGATAATTTCAGCCCTGGAATTGTCAATCTCTACTGAACTAAAAGTAAAAACTAGCTGTTAACTTGAAAACTACCGCTTCATAACATCACAAGGTGGAACGGAGCATTTTGAGCTTTGGAGATGTAGACAGACTAATAATAAAGGACAACTTAAACATGTGTGGATTAAACAAAACACGACTCCAGGTATGTTTTTGACAAGAGTCCATTTTGTGTAATATAGGACCTTTAATAAACATTCACCAATTTCAACAACCTACAAACTAAGCGAACGCTCAAATGCAATCACTGTTAAAGGCACACTATGTAACTTTTCTAGTGTAAGGTCTGCCATCTACTTGTCATGGAGATGGTACTGTGTTATACAAAAAAACCCAAAAAAAACCCATTATAGTTATAAAAATACAAAGTGCACATTTAAATTTTATATTATTTACATCTTGATTATAGCTCATTGAAAAAGCATCAGTACACCATTAATGTAATAACATCACACCTCCACATTACCAGCAGGCGACTTGAGTTACTAAACCAGCTCCTGTCATCACATACCCCCATAAAAACCTATTAAATGACACATAGAGCCTTCAGACAGCCTTTTAGGGGAGCCACAAACACCTCTTTAGTCCCCATATTGTGAATGGGCTTCTTCCAGAGATCTTTATTGAAATGGATTGTGCAGTGGATACAATAGGAGTGCGTTAGCGGTCACCCTATCCTCTCTGTGGCTCTGTGGACCTGCCCTGAGCACTGGGGCCCATAGGCAGCAGGTGCACTTCTAATGATGCTTTGATGCCATATGTCAAACTTCATCACTTGCTGAGTCGACTGACATTTCCGGAGATGCCTCTTAGCAACAGCTCCGATGGCAACAAATAGATTTAGAGTAATGCATTGGCCTGTATGTTAAGTGAGGAAGTAGGAATGAATGGGGCTGAGATTAGTCAGTAAAATATGTGATTGGATGTATAATGATGATAGAATCACTGATATTCTTTGTCTATATTACTTGGAATTGTAATGGTTTTGAGAGGGAAGTGCTTTGTCAGTTTCTTATAGCACATAAAATTGTCTCATTTGTGGGGACAAACTGAAACAACTTTCTCATGCACATCATGACACTGCACTGTCTTCAGTAGTTAGTTGTCAGATATAAAACTCCCTCGTGGCAGATACTGGAATACAAACAAATGGATTATAGATACAGTGGCTTTTCAAGAGGCTTCAGCTCCAGCACCTGCAGGTTATGTTAGATGCTTTTTCAGCTCACAGTGTTTTAAAACTTTTGATGAGTCTCGTTGTGTTAGCATGCTAGCTGTTATGTCCATCCATCTTCTGCTTGTCCAGGGGCCAGGTCAAGCAGCAGTCTAAGAAGGGACTCCCAGACTTCCCGCACCCCGGACACTTCCTCCAGCTCCTCTGGGGGGACCCTGAGACATTCCCAGGCTAGCTGAGAGACATAGTCCCTCCAGCATGTCCTGGGTCTTCACCTGGGTCTCCTTCGGGTGGGACATGCCCAGGAAGCATCCAGAACAGATGCCCAAGCCACCTCAGCTGGCTCCTCTGGACGTGGAGGAGCAGCGGCTGTACTCTGAGCTCCTCCCATGTGACTGAGCTGTCCATCCTATATCTCAGGGAGCACCCAGCCACCCCTCATTTCAGCTACTTGTAGCCGCGATCTTGTTCTTTTGGTTATAACCCAAAGCTCATAACCATAGGTAAGGGTAGGTGGGTGGAGAGTCCCTGCCTCAAATGGAGGAGTTCAAGTATCTTGGCGTCTTGTTCACAAGCTGCTCTCCTACGTTTATTTTGCATCTCTGTTTGGTTTGACAGTGGTTTGGTTTGACAGTGAGGGGTTGGGTGAGGAAGGTTGGACTCACATGGTGGTGGAGTTACGTGCTGTATCAGGCCAAAGCTGGTAAACTGCCAGACAACAGTAACATAGGTAGGTAGCATTTAGCGATGATATGTCAGAATAGAACAGGGTTTGTGGGCTTCACATGTTTCTAGTTTGATTGAGTATTTCATAGTTGAAGAACAAACAAACTTAAACTCATTTACCTGACATTTCATAAAAACAACATCACATTTTTGACTCCCTGTTTATTTAAAGCCAGTCGCTGTGTCTCTATGGTCACTGTGTACACTGCGTCTGTCACACACCATAATGTCAGTGGGCAGCTTGTTATTATTGCATCATGTCTTTAAATTGTGCTTTTTTGGTCCAATCACAGCCCCTCGGCCTCTCCACTTGGCGAGCTGAGTAACTAGTAATCATCCCACTTGTGTTTGATGCATGGGGGCCCTGTCTAGTCACAGTTGGCCCATCACCGTCAAGTGCTCCGGAGTGATTGCCCGCATTGTGTCAGTGATGGAGACACAAGACTAGTTTGCCCTTGTGTTATGTGAGCAACAAAGAAACAGCAGGCGATAAAAAACACATATGTAGCGGGCCGGATCGGGGTAGCCAAGGCCATTGTGTGGATTGTGTGGCCATAGCAGAGACATAAATTACAGAAGAAAGCACCAGCGATATTGGTCAACTGAGTCACAGGTGATGGGGATTCAACATGCCTTATTACATAACACAGGATAGTGAGGAGGCGCAAGAGGATAAAATCACCTAATAAATAAAATTCACAAGTTTGAAAGAACATGGTGCATTCATTTGATGTAGAACAAAAAGTCATTACTTGGGAGGCAGGATACCGGAAGTGGCCATACCTGATAGTCAATGCCTAATCTCGGCTGATCTTTGAAGGTAAAGGCCTGGTTAGTACTTGGATGGGAGACCGCTGGGACTACACAGGGAGCATAAGTACCTGTACTGGAAATTGTAGTTGTGTCCTCAAGCAAAACACTTCATTCACAATGCCTTGTGAGTCAATCTCTCTTACTTTCTGTTCCAGTGGATCTGGAGCCAATCATAAAGTGTGTCAACCCCTTATTTGGGACGGTCCAATGTGTCTCAAATGTGGTAGACATCTCCTCTCCTCCATACTCGTATCCTTCAGAACAAAAAATATATGTTATTTTACCTCAGACACATACGAGTTTAATGCTTCGCTTGTTGATTCTGCCAAAATCCACACTGTCTTTCAGTCCCCTGGGTTATTATTTTTGTCTTGCTTTTTTACCCGTAGGCTGCCGTATTTGTTTTGACACAAATGGATCGCGTGTTTTTCTGATTGGTTAAGCTGCCTGTCAATCAGCTTCCACTGGAAATCGGACAGATAGGATGCTGTTCCAGACCCAAGTGTCTTTGTAGAGTTTTGAAAAGGTCTTGGCACTGATATACGAGACTTTACTTTCATTCACAGTGTGTATTTTTGAATCGCATACTGCACCATTACATGTCTCTGGGTACAGGCAGGAAGCTCAAGTATCCACAATGACAATATAATTTCATTGCTTTTTCTCTCAATCATTGTGACTACATCCCATTCATTATGTAGCATAAAATGGCACCATTTTAATAATGCATTTCAAAAAACTCCCACTGTACACCTATAATGCTATGCTATTATTCTATGGTGGGTTGCATGTCTGTGGCTTTTATGTGCATTTCAACATAATGGTAGATCCTGGTCGATCGGTGTAGAAAGTCAGATACAACTTTCTGAAGCAAATAAAAGTGGTGGAACAGCTCAAAGAAGGTATATTAATGACAAGAATGCCACAGCCAACCAGTGTGAAGCTGAGGCTAAACTTTTGATTTAAACATAGTCAAAAGAGATTGTCAGTTATGTTACTATTATATCAGTTATATTAGCCCAAATATGCACATAAAAATGTCTACAAACACAACTGGTGTGGTTATAAATAAACATCTTTGTCTGGCTTTTATTGTGCAACATAAGTCAGTTTTTATGATTTTTATTTTACTAATTGTCCTTAATCTTTATTTGCACATAATTTGTCTCTTTCTCCTTTAATTTGGTGCTGATATTTTTCAAAATTATAAATGCCTTACACAGCTGTACCACACACACACACACACACACACACACACACACATACACACATTCATAAGCCTATCAAATTTATTCATAGGTGGTCACGGTGGGTGTCTTGCCCAAGGACACAATGCCAGTACTTCGAGAAAGATTCAGACCGCCAACATTGGGGACAGTGGGTGAGAGCTCTAACCACTGACTCACTGTCAATCAATGAGTTTTATTGACCGCTAAACATATCCCTTACATAGCTGCAGCCATGCTAACTCGCTAACTCCCCGTGTTGTGATGGTACATCCCCCCCGATGGCCTCTAATCAGCTGCGCTCAGCCAGCCCTTACTCCACCTGGACAAACTGCTAGTGATTTTCTGTCAGAGCGAAAAGTACGCCATAATTATCCTGCCATTTGAAATTCCATCACTCTCACTTTTGCAACAGGAAGAAGATGCATCTCATTGAAATGTATATGGAGCGCTGGAGGGATGTAAGGCTTGTCTTTTTAATTAAACCTGCCGTGGCCTGGGTGGATTGCTCGTGACACAGGGAATGATTGGGGCACTTAGAGGGCTGTAGTTCAGGTAAATATTGGCCGTGTGTCCCCGAGAGGCGACTGCTGGGGCACGACTCCTGTTTATAAAGCTGCACCGCGTGAGGAGCACATTTAAAACACACACAGAACAATATGAGCGTTAACCTCTTCACCCCACAGGGAAATACACAAATCAAGAGGAAATGAAAAATCTGTTAAAGAGACAGTATTTGATTTTCAGTTTGAACAAAGATAATCTACACGTAACTCTGTGTTTACCTGTTTTAATATGACTTAACACACTCCAAACTGTGCAAAACTCTGCTCCCGGGCTTTAACATAGGAACCCCCAGAACATCCCACGTCACTCCGGTTCTATCATCCCTCCACATCACTCTGGTTCTATTGTCCCCCCATGTCACTCCAGTTCTATCATCCCTCCACATCACTCTGGTTCTATTGTCCCCCCACATCACTCCGGTTCTATCCTCTCCCCACGTCACTCCGGTTCTGTCGTTCTATTAATTTTTAAATGTAGTTGTTACTTTTAGAGCACTCCACAGGCAGCCCCCCTCAAAACATCCTGGACCTTTTAACTCATCCTGAACCTTACTCCTCTGGACGCTCTCTCCAGATGGTCTTCCAGTCAGAACCTGCTTGTGGTCCCAAAAACCAGGTTTAAAACTCAGGGGGACCTGTCCTTTCAGACTGTGGCCCCAAAATGATGGAATGCCCCGCCCCTTTCTGTGTGTGGCCGCCTCTGTGGATTCTTTTAAGAAGCAGCTGAAGACACTGCTGTTTAGAAAAGAGAGCTATGACCCTTTTTGACTTGTTGTTGTGTATTTCCTGTACCTCTGGTGTCTGTGAAGCACTTTGTGATTTTAATCTGTGAAAGCGCTATATAAATAAAGTTTACTTACTTACTTAAATTGGACCCTTTTGCCACCATATAAATCTCGATAAACATTCTGTAGTAGTCCATTAGGGAAAAGTCCAAAAACATTTCGTGGGTGTGGCAGTTTTGGCTGAGTAAACTAAATGATGGAAGCAAGTTTGATTTGTGATTTATTTTAGTACTGTTGTCAACTAAAGAAATTCTAGGTTGACCAAAGACATGTCCTCCCATTAGTCAAGTAAAAAGGGGCGTGGTAAAAGCTCTCACGAGTTTTACGTATCTCTATGTATCTTTCCAACCCCCACTGTGTTCATACAAAGGCAAACTGGATGAAGTGTCTTGCCTGAGGACACAATGACAGCACGTCTTGGTCAAAGCCAGGGCCAAACTGCTAACCATTTAGTTGTAAGACCTCTACCACGAATAAATAAAGTAATAGTAATAAGACATATCAAACTACAAAGCTTACTGTATATTTGACGATACCAAGCCCGTCTTTTACAATCATTAAAAAAGAGTTACAGTGGCTCTCACTCTCTCTGGTCCCATTTCTAGCGTCCTAGCATTCACAAATACCAAACAAAGCAAAAAAAAAAAAATCTGCAGTGTTTTCCCGACGGGCCTAGCACTGTTCTCCTGTCTGTCTCAAAGTCACAGTGTCTCATTAAGTTTTACTTTTATGATAAAAAATAACCACAGCCTCTTCTCTTCTGTTACAGACATAAAAGAGACGACACCCCAATCGGTAATTCAAAAAAGACAAGAGATGAATGACCTTGGCATTTTACTTTGCCCAAACAGCAGTAGATATTCAGTGGAGTGAGAGACAGGAGCGGAAGGAGCGGAAACAAAAATAGCTTTGTTCAGATGCAGACGTTCAAATTCCCAATCTGATAGCAAATGTATTTTTAGATCCAGGCTGTAGTTGAGCTGCATTTGATAAAACATTGTTAATTATGTTATGACTATCTAGCGATTTTCTATTAAAACCAAAATGTATTTAAAACATTCAAAACCATCAAAACTAGCATTAGCCATTTTAATAATCTGTTTAAGTTGTTGTTATAAAGTTATGGCCACTCTTGCTTGTATAAACTTGTATTTCTTGAAATGGTAAATATTCACATTTTTATATGACACTTTATTGGTGGTTTTCAGATTTTAGAATGTGACGATGTCATACTTCCAGACGGGGGGCAAGAGCCAGATTCCCCTATTGATTACATTGTACTTTGCCGTGAAATATCCCATATGTAAATTCACACATATTGAACCTGATCATTTCTATCAGTGACAAGACTCGAGAACTCACTATTTAACAACAAAAAACTTCATTTCAGCTGCCCTCCATCTGTGTTAAATATGATTGGCCTATAGAATGTTGTGATGTCATCTGAAACCCAGCAATTCACACATACACGTGCGCAGACACTGGGGGTGAGGAGGGTTAAGAGTCTTACCCACAGTAATGATCTGTGGAAGCTAGAATCACACCGTCAACCTGTGCATCTGACCGCTCAACCAATGATGTTTTAAGTCGAGGGATCCGAACCGCCAACCTTAAGATCAGTAGACAAACACTCTACCAGCTGAGCTACTGTCGCCCTTTATTCAGTGGTCTGTTTGAAGTGCTTGGACTCAATCCCCCATCGCTGCAGTGGCTCTGACCTCCACACTGACCCTGAGAACTGCCTTTACAAAATATCTGCACTATTCCAAGACGCATGCTCCTAGGTACCGCTTTACGAATAGAAACTGCATGAAAGAACCACAGTGTGCACGGAGCTGTGGGCAGGGACTGGGGGTGTAAACAGGTATTCCCAGAGTAGCCTGAGAGAACCATTATGTTTAAAAACTATATTTCTTTGCATAATATGTCTCTTTTAAAATGAAAGAAAGTCATTGTAAAACATAATACCTTTATAATGCGCTTTATTCTCTGAACCCAAACAGCGCCCCATAGTTCTGACAAAGGTTGTATCGGATCATAGTAACTTAAGAAGCACAATAACACATTTCTGAAAGCGTTTGAACAATGCACGTCCCCAGGTCTGTTCTCTGTGCACATAAATACGGGGTGCAGGGAGTAGTCACAATGGATCCAAAGCTCGCCTCTCATTTTGTCACACTGAAGCAGAAAGACGGAGCCGGAAACCTGTCTCTTTGTCTGGCTGTCACTCCTCCAGAGATCAGGGCCATTATCTGCAAAGTGGAGAACTTCAAGTCAGCGCTCACTTCAACTTTTGACAAACTACCAAATATATACATTTCACTGCTACCTCTAATATGGTCGGCAAGATCTTTCCACCCTCATAATAAAGAAACCTCCGTGTTGAGTTTTGCAAGATAGGACTAGGGTTACAGTACTAACTCCAGCCTAAACATTGTAAACATTGAAAGAACAAAATATTAGTTTAGCATATTAATTCTCCTAAATCTTATGCTACTTATTTATTTGTTTATTTTCATCTTACTATAGGCTTCATTCATTTCTTTACTTGGGGATTTTAAAGGTCCCATATTACACAAAACTGAGCATTGAGCCATGTTATAATGTTGTTACCTCCTCAAAAACACACCTGGAGTTGCGTTTTGTTTCATTCGCACATGTTTGAGTAACACTTTATTATTAGTCTGTCTACATCTCCAAAGCTCAAAATGCTTTGTTCCACCTTGTGATGTCATATAGTGGTAGTTTTCAAGTTAACAGCTCTTTTTACCTTTAGTTCAGCAGAGATTGGCAATTCCAGTGCTGAAATTATTCAAATGATTCTAGTGAAGGTGTTTGGAGTTTAAAAACACAGTGGACCACATAGACTGTATAAAGAAGTGGACTAGGTGAGTGTGACGTCACCTATAGCGTTCAGCTCCAGCCAAATGAACCTCACCGACGCTAGCAGTTATAGGGGCAAATTTGGAGTCGATTTCCATATTTGGAACGACTATCATAGCAACCAAAGTGACAATCTGGAGTCAGGCTGTTGATGACGCCCTTTCCCGCCTGCACCGCTGGTTTAGCAAGGAGTGAGCGCTTAGCTGTCAATCAAACCTGTTGCTAATGCTAGGGGGAGCGACCTCGGGGAAAGAAAGCACCTGATTTGTCTGTTATTAATGTTCATATCTTGATTTACGGACAGAATAGTGAAATAAAAACACCAAGATCATGCAGAGCGGGTTAATACGAACATCTTAATACCAGAATGATGAGGCTCACTGCAGCAGTTACACAGAGAGGGGCGACAATTTTTCTGTGTAAAGTGAATTGGAGCCAGAGTCGATGGAGCCGGAAGCGCGCCCATGATCACTTTATATTTGGAATACACCAACTAGCGTGTTAGCTATGTCCATTTATATATAGTCTATGGTGGAGCACTTCCTGTATCACCACATGATACAGGAAGTATCATGTGGTTTGAGAGAAGAACTCAGCCTATATATGCAGGGTTTATGTGTTAGACGTGTGTGAGTGAAACAAAACACAACTCCAGGTCTGTTTGTGATGAGGAAACAACATTATAACATAGATCAGAAAATAGCGTAATATGGGCCCTTTAAATACATTGTTTACTTCAGTGTATTTCAGAAATTCTGTCTACCCCCTTTAAGGTTTTATTCATTTGAGACTCAATAGAAAACCTTCTTGTCATTTCTCAATATTTGGTCTGAACAAAAGCTGTTGCCGCGGTGACCCTGCCTGACATGAGAAGATCAGCCAGTACTTTGATTTGTGCCCCCGCTTTAAGAGCCACTGCCCCGAAACAAGTTAAACGTGACCAGGGAGGACACTAGAGACCTGGACAACATCAAAGCAGAGCGCAGATGAGAGAAGACAGGAGAGAGGGAGGAGGGGAGGAGAGAGAGTGGAGGGGAGGAGAGAGGGACAGAGAGAGGAAGGGGGAGAGGAGATGAGAGAGAACAGAGAGGAGAGAGGGGAGGACAAAGAAAAGGAGAGAGGAAGAAAAAAGAGAGTCAGGAGCAAGGAAATGATGAAGGAGGGAAAAAGTGGATGATGCAGGAGAGGAGAGAGAGGGTGAGAGGTCAGGAGAGAGAAGGGACATGAGGGAGAGGAAGGTAGAGGAAATAGGACAGGAGAGAGAGGGGGGAGGGGAGAAGAGACACAGGAGAGAAGAGAGGAGGAGAAAGGGGAGGTGGTGCTCATGCTGACCTGCGGGGTTGAAGTTTGCCATGGTCTTTATGTTTGTCTGAGTTCTGTCGGAGAACCATTTAAGTACTATATCACTTTTTGCACACTTAATAATAAGACAGTACAAAGAAATACACCAAGAAGAAGAAGAAAAAGAAAAAGATGTGTGTGCATTCTGTAGATATCTGGTTTCATTTGATCTTTTATTGCTCTGTTACATCGAGATATATTTAGTTTCCAATAATCTGTAGTTACAAAAATGAACACAAAATAAACACAAAATAAAAAAAAATAAAATAAAAAAATACCTGTATAAACAAACCATAAATAATCAGAAGTGGTAGAGTAGCCAAAAAAGAGTATTGTTACTTTAAAATAATATAACTCAAGTAGAAGTACAAAGTAGTGGTCCAAGAAATTACCCAAGTAAGACTAAAAAAGTATTTGAGAAAACTATTACTTAAAGAGTAACTTTTGGGATGAAACATCTGATTTATAATTTAAAGTTGAATTGGAAGAATGAAACATTACATAATGCACAACATCTGGTATTTTCAAAGCAGAGACACAAAAATGAGCCAAACTAAATCATATCTGAAGGAGCGCTGCAAGAAACAGAAATGTCCAAATCATTTCATATTGTCAACATAAAGCTTTTGTCACTTGTACTTACTCATAGTGGGAAGAGGAACCACAGCTACTCAAGTAAGAGTAGTGTTACTTCAATAAAAATGTTACTTGAGTATGAGTAAAAGTATGCTGCTAGAAAAGTACTCTGAAAAGTACAATTTCTTTAAAAAGTGACTCAGGCAAATGCAACTGAGTACTACCCACCCCTGTAAATAACATATAAATAAACATCAATGGAAAGTACTGCTAAGTGTTAAATAAAAAGTACTGGTGATAGTAGCACTAGTAAAGTTCTGAAGTCTTTTCCCACCTCTCCAAACTCCTTTTTAACTCTCACCCCACAGCAGGATATTTGTCAATAACCCACTTATATAATATCATGATGATTCTCCTCCTCTTCACAGTTTCTTATTCTTGCCTAAATGTCCCGGTTGCCGTTCACACATATTTTGGCGCAGTGAACCGTGTGAGCGCAGCACATCCACCTGTCAATCAGAGCGCTCGTGGTTAGCATGCTAGTGACTGACAGCTCCGGGAGAGGCACGTTACAGACAGAGACATACACATGGCTGCTGGCAAAACAATGCGGACAGGGCTGAACGCTGCATTTATTAGACAAGACACACACAAGGAGCGGCTCCACATCTCTGCACTGAAACAGGGGCTGGTACAGAGATGGTAAACGGTCACATTATATTTATACATTTATATAGCGCTTTTACACCTTCAAGGCACTCAAACCACCACTCACGCATTCACACACACATTCATACACCAGTGTACACAGACACTGGGGGCGAAGTGGGTTAAAAGTCTTGCCCAAAGACAAAACGACAGCATTCATCTGTTGGAGCTGGATTCGTGCTACTAACCTATGTCAGTGGATCTGAGCACTCAATCAATGATGTTTATGTTGAGAGTGGGATTCGAACCGCCAACCTTCAGATCAGTGGGCAAACACATTAACGGAGCTACTGTCGCCCTTAGATGACATGATAAGAGACTTAGACAGACTTTATTATCATTCAGATACACAAAACGAAATTTCGTAATTATGCTTCACTCAGAATAAAAAAATCAGCAGCATAATATTATATAAAGTGTGTCGTTTTTAGATAAAAAATTCCGATAAAGTGCCAGCAGTGCTCAGTAAAGTGCCTATACATTTCAGAGAAGTCCAGCAGTCTGACAGCCATAGGATAAAAACTATTACATTTATTCAGCCTCTCAAGTGGAAAATGGTCAAAGTGCTTAACTTCAAGGAACCTGCACTCACCCATTAACACACACACACACACACACACACACAGGGATCAAGGCAGGTTAAGTGTCTTGCCCAAGGACACAACAACATCACATTATACATCTGTGGGAGCTGGGATCAAACCAACAACCTGTGGGTCAGTGGATGGACTGTTCAACCAACTTTGCTAATGCCGGGAGTGGGATTTGAACTGCCAACCTTCAGATGAGTGGACAAGAATTCATATTGGCAACCTGATGGACATGTTCTTTGCCCATGGCTTTCGTACCCTCACACACCACATTCACTTGGAATAAATACGCAGGACTAGTTCTGCCAGTGCTTTACAGTGACTTAGGTTCTACAGCAGTGGGAACTCCTTTGCTAAGTCTAGTCTTAAGTTATTACCATATATACTGCCACTGTTTTTTCTTTGTATTTACCGTATTTTCTGGAGTATAAGTCGCACCAGCCAAAAAATGCATAATAATGAAGAAAAAACATATATTTCGCATATAAATCACATCTGAGTATAAGCCGCACCCTCGGCCAAACGATGAAAAAAAGTGCGACTTATCGTCCGGAAAATATGGTACTAGTTTCTACTTTGTATCAATGCACATTTTTTTTTTTCTATTTTTGAGCAATAGAAATGAAATTAAACAGAATAACCACAAGATAGATGAGTTTAACGGCACACTGTGGAACAATCCAGACAACGTAATTATAGCTTCACAGTGGCGGGCCCCCTACCAGAAAAGTTACATAGTGCACCTTTAAAGTAGCCACCCTTTGCTTTGTTGAAAAATATTTAGTGGCGTTATTTAACTTTTTTTTTACTACATAATTCCATATACCTTGCTTCATATATTTGATGTCATCTGTGTGTATATAAAATGTAGAAAGTAGTAAAAATAAAGAAACAAACATTGAATGAGAGGGTGAGTCCAGACTTTTGACTGGTAGTGTGCGTTGCATGTTACTAGTGATGTGACGTTCTTGAACGAGTCGGCTCTTTTGAACGGTTCCTTAACGTCAACGGTTGGAGCCGGATCTCATTTTTGTAAAAGAAACAAATCTTTTTCTTTCCAATTTTTATGATTTTTATACTGATTAACACTGAACCAACAACAGAATGAGCTCAGAAGCAGAGCAGGCGACACGAGTGAGAGATTTGTGCACAAAAAAACATATTTGACATCATAATAACAGTTTTTAAAAAATTATTATGATTGTAGTGTAACATTTTATTTTAATTTTCATAATTTCGAAGAGTAAACTCACTCCCACTCTCAGTTTGAACCATTTAAACACATCTGAGCCTTGGTCATCTCTCTCTGTGATTAGTTTGTAGATAAAACAATTTCTCAAATTGGCTTCTGTCATAGTAAAAAAAAAAAAAAAGCCAGCCTTGAACAGCTCGTTGAAGAGAACGGATCCAAAAGATTCGAATCCCACAAAGGAGCCAAAAGTTCCATCACTACATGTTACTGTGGAATATGGAGATAAACATGGAGGAAGCTCTGCTAGTAAAGAAGTGAATAGATATTTGAGTTATTTGATATGAATAATAATGCCAAACTGTGCCTATAGTCCACAGATAGGTCTATGTGTTTAGGTCTATGTGTATTGACACTGTGTTCATGTCACGAATGAACACCTGCTATGGAAGCATTATAGACGGTAACTGAGGCGGCTGCGATATTTTTGCATTTTGGTTTCACAAAGTTTGAGATTTGGAGTTCGAAGTTGCACTACAAGACATCAAACTGTTTCCTGGTTTGTTGTATTTAGTCAACAATAGTTCAGAGTTAGTTCATTTTTCTTGCACAGATTCTGTGTTTTGATAAAAGGATCCAAAAGCCAGCAGAGGCACTGAGAGATCCACCTTTGAAGGAAGCGACGTGCTGTTTAAAAATGGCTCTGACAGTTGCAGAACCCCCCTCAAGATTTTTTTTTTTGTACGACACTGAGAGAAAAAAAAAAGTTGACAGTTTTGTGACTGTCTCCATGGTAACGGTGCAAGGGGTCTCATTAGGGTAGAACCAGAAAGATCTGTTTTTGGAGGGAACAAAACCCCTGAAAAAAGCTGAGATTGGCACGATTTCTGTAAAAGAAGAAACCAATGACATTATATGGGGCATTGAAGTCTGGAATACTTCAAACGCTGAGTGTGGACAGTTAAAATCTATAAATATTTAGTGATTTTTTTGTATTGCATTGTCGTAACTTTGCACAATTGCATCAGAGACATTTCAAGGGCAATCTTCCCTGACAGGGTTTTCACAACAATTTTCCGCCACATCAAGCAAATGTATTCTGTTTGTAAAATTCCCTTCACAATGTATTTCACACCCTTAAAATTTACACCTTATTTTGACGCCCCCGTACTGATGTAACTGGCACTGTTGTTTTTTGTGTATCCATTTTCTGTTTTAGCATAAGACTTTGATATTGCGCTTAAAGGGGCGCTATATTACTAGGCTGATGGAGATTTCACACGTTGGCGTTAAACGGGTCTGTCTCCACGGCAGTAGCTCAGTTGGTAGAGTGTTTGTCCATTGATCCGAAGGTTGGCGGTTCCAATCCTGCTTTCGGCATAAACATCTTTGGGAGAGCGTTCAGATCCACTGACCCACAGGTCGGCGGTGTGATTCCAGCTCCCACAGATGAATGCTGTCTTTGTGTCCTTGGGCAAGACACTTAACCCACTGCGCTCCCAGTGTCTGCGTACACCGGTGTATGAATGGGTGAGTGGGTCCTTGATGTAAAGCGCTTTGAGGGCCTTGAAGATAGAAAAGCGCTATATAAACATGTGACCATTTACCAAAGCAATAACATCTCAATGGAGAAAAGCAGGTGGCAGACCCCCCACTAGAAACGTTACATAGTGCACCTTTAAGGAAACAAACATTTAGTACGAAGCCATAATGAGACAGAACACATGCCTTCGTACTGGTGGTTCTGATAATTCATTCCCACGTATCTATAACATAATGTCATGCAAATCAGCCTATGTAAGCCGCTATCATTACCAAGTGTCTAATAAAAGCCTATGTGCTATTATGCAGGAGTCAGCTGTACTAAATAATGAACTAACATTCAACTTGCATTGCATATTTCTGTTTTATCTGCCTGAGATGCCCTGAGGATGTGGCATAATGTGACTCAATGACAAAGCCGGCCCAGAGGAAGAATACAGGCCAAACATATCAAACAATGAGGCCTTAGATCTAGAGCTATAACGGTGTGTTTCTTTTGCACTAATGCTGTGTTTTGTGATTGACACTAAGCAAAGAGGGTAGTTTGAGCTGATAATACTGCATCTGTGTAATATACGCATAGTGAAATGAATACAATTACGCAGCACAGTAACTGCTCCCTGTATAGAGACACTAAAATTATGGGAAAAAAAAGCAATTTTGTATCTTTTTCTTTGTGAATGTAAAAGTGGACTGTGAAAATGTATTTGACCTTATTAAAAATGTTGCTTACCTTCATGGATATGTTACTGCTTTGACTAAAATGTTCCAGAGTAGAGTATTAATCTTCTGTCTAGCATATGTTTATTACAAATGTTTTATACCTTGACAAGTAGGTATTCTCAATGTGAGCAGGATGGCCTCTCCACAGATCTGACCTGTAACTTGGCTTGGATGTGCCCCCTGCTTGTCTCCATGGACATCTCAGGTAACTGGTCCTCAGGTACTGTTTTGTCTTTACTCACAAATGAGCAGTTCTGTATCACTTAAAGTGCCACTTGCCTGATGCCTGATGATATGGTAGATTTTTATGCCTGATGCCCTTCAGAAATAATGCACTTTTATTTCACCTTTATTTATATAGTGCTTTTCCACCTTCAAGGCACTCAAAGGCAAGGGAAGTTTATTTGTATAGCACAATTTGTACACAAAGTAATTAAAAGTGCCTCAAAGAATAAGAAAAACATTAAAATCAAGATACAAACAAATCAAAATCATCATAATCATCATAAAATTAACTTTAAAAGAGAAGAGTGCAGGATAAAACCCTTTCAGTCATATGCACAGCTAAACAGAACCGTTTTGAGCCTGGATTTAAACATAGTCAAAGTAGAGGTCTGTCTCAGAGCGCTTTACATCAAGGAACCACTCACCCATTCACACACACATTCATACACAGCGCTTTACTCAAGGAACCACTCACCCATTCACACACACATTCATACACCAGTGGACACAGACACTGAGGGTGAGGTGGGTTAAGTGTCTTGCCAAACGACCCAACAACAGCATTTATCTGTGGGAGCTAGAATCGCACCGCCAACCTGTGGGTCAGCGGATCTGACCGCTCAACCAATGATGTTTCTGTCGAGAACTGGATTCAAAGTGGACAAACACACAAACACCAGCTGAGCTACTGTCACCCAAAACTATTGTTGTTTCCTGAAATACTTGTCGTGAACACGCAGAGGGCATTTAGCCTCTCATTAACAGCTGCTCTCAGATATCTTTCATCCTCATGCCTCCACACAATCATTAATGACTGAACTCCAGTGAGAAGGTGAAACGCTGCATTTTCACATCCGACTTCAGGAAGCCGCCACAGTGGAACGCCAAGCCGGAGAGGAGGGCCCCGGCTTTGCCTCACAGAATACTGGGAATTAAGATGTATTATGGCAGGAAGAAGGGACTTTTTATTTAAGGGAACATCCGGAATAAGCAAAAGGAAACATAATGGAGATGCCGAGGGACGCTGCTGAACAGTCCATGGTCGCTCCCACGACAGGAGGGAAAGAAGCAAGTTAGCACGAGCTGATGAACATTATGTTGGTTTTCTTGCAAACAGAAGCAGAGAAAGTTCATTTCCAAGAAAAAAGTTGAAAGAAATATATATCACAGATGGGACTCAACGGTACATGTTGGAGGGGACACATATCTATGCAAACACTCCACACAGACACGTCCCACCCAGGCTAGAATCCAACCCAAGACCTTCTTGATATGTGGTATAATGGCCGGTCTATTTTGACGTCCCACACTGCATTGCTTTACATTGACGCTACGGTAACAATAATGACCAATATTACGTATGACTACTACAATTACTGTGTTCTAAAATTTCTCCCACTTGAAAATGTGGTTCGATATACTCAAGTAGATTCATTACAGCAATTTATGTATCTAGTAACTGTATCTCCACCACAAGAGTAACTGGAAAAAACAGAGCCGTGTTCAAATGAGATTCATCCACTCACATGAGCTGCCACTTTACGTCTGAATATTAATGTTTCTAAACCTTTTATTGCATGGATGACAGTAATTGCAGGTAATAGACACCACCGCCGCTCTGGACCCATAAATCACTGCTGCAGGTCGGACAATGGACAGAGATATGCATTCGGTGGTGGCTATTTACTGATATCTATTGCATTTGCATGGTCTAAACGTGATTTTGTTAATGCATTTGTTTTGTTCTTTTTTGATGTTGACAAAATATTCTTTAGATTTTTTAACTGTTCTACAACCACTGAAAATTATACAGGCATTTGCAAGTTAATTATATTGGTTTTATTCCAAGTGTGTTTCCTCACATTAAAGGGAGTGATCAAACAGAGCTATAACTTAAAACACACAATAAAGACTTAACAATAAAAAGTAATTACATGTTTAATTGTTTATAGCACATTTTACGACAAGTTCTTTTGTTTTTGTATTTTTACGCCTTTGCCATAAAAAGTTTGAACTCCCATAATGATATTTCAGTAGAACAGAAAACTGGGCAATGACCCTTCACAAATTTTAAATAAATGTAAGTAACAATCATAGACTGTATAAAGAAGTGGACTAAGTGAGTGAGGTGTCAGCCATAGCGTTCGGCTCCAGTCAAATGAAGCTTATGGAGCCAAGTTCCATATTTTGAATTCCGACTGCGAGTATCTTAGCAACCAAAGAGCCAATCTGGAGCGAAGCTGTTGAAGGTAATGCCCCCTCTCTTAACAACGCTGTCAATCAAACCTGTTGCTAACGCTAGCGGGAGCGACCTCGGGGAAA
Organism: Periophthalmodon schlosseri; assembly: GCA_000787095.1. NCBI lineage: Eukaryota > Metazoa > Chordata > Actinopteri > Gobiiformes > Gobiidae > Periophthalmodon > Periophthalmodon schlosseri. The sequence goes on from JACM01001553.1 coordinate 44,066, forward strand.
GAACGCTCCTGATTTGTCTGTTATTAATGTTCATATTGTGATTTATGGGCACAATAGTGAAATAAAAATACCAGGATGATGTAGAGCGGGTTAATACGAACATTTTAAGACCAAAATGATGAGACAGCAGCAGTTACAGAGAGAGAGGCGACAGTTTTCTTATGTAAAGTGAATTGGAGCCAGAGTTGATGGAGCCGGAAGCGCAGCCCATAATCGCTTCCTATTTGGAACACGATGGCTAGCAGGTTAGCTATGTCCATTTATATATACAGTCTATTGTAACAATAAAGAGATATAAAATGTGGGCCCTCTGTAATATTGTTTAGTTATCTCATAGTCCCTTATAGCCTGCAGTTAGCGCTAACACCCCAAATCCACTCTTGAGATAAAACACTGCGCAAATCTTTTCTTAAACTCTTGGTCCAATTCTTTTCTGTACTGTCATCTCCAGTATTTACCCCCAACCCAACGACCGACAAAATATTTACTAATCCCCCTCGCATCGCTCCGAGTGTGGGGTGGAAAGTGAGGCTTGACAGCAAATTAGTGGCCTGGTCTGACATCTGCGCTGGTATGGCGACAGGTCCCCCCTCTCCTTTTCCCCATTTTTATTATCATCCACGCTTGAATTATTCAGAGACAACCATTAGCATAACAGCAGCCATTTTATATTTAGCTGCCCCTATGTTGACTGCAACAACATTTCACTCTAAATATCTCGCTAACATGCCTGACAAGACAAAGGAGCCAAGACGCGCAATTAGTGACCAAGGAGAGTAGGAAAGGGAGTGAGGAGATGATTCCTAGTTCTTATAGTTTATATTGGAGAAGGGGGAAAAAAACGTCTATAATTTTGATTAACATGACAAACTGTCTGGTGTTAATGGTATTTGCCAAAAAGACTGGCACGCAGTTATGGATGCACCGCAGCTATCATCCAATCCCATTTGTCACTATTAGCTGTAATGTGAGCGATCCCCGCTTCATCTCCGAGGTCTAATTTGTTGGATCGCAATGGGAGCCGGACTGAGGCGTCTGGAGCCACAATGATGAAAGAAGTCACTGCTGGTTTCCCTCGCTGAGTGTGAAATTAAAACCTTTGCATATTGATCTGTATGACTCACTCAGCACCGCATTTCAAGTGGGCTTAATTCAGAGTTATTCAATTTGGGCTCAGGTACGATGATGATGTAGGGGGCGGATGTACTGGACTCAAAGATGGAGACTATAGAGTTTAGTCTTTCAGACAGCAAGTGTTTGGAAATATGAAGTTTTTGATTTAATTAGATTTATTTTTACTATACCTCTATAGCCACAGCTGCCCCAACAAAGCTGCAACCAAAGTGAACAGCCACTTTGAAGATCATCAAATCTATGGTCAGATTTTTATATAGCGCTTTTTCACCATTCACACATCAGTGTATACAGACACTAGGGGCGACATGGGTTAAGTGCCTTGCCCAAGAACACAACAACATCATTCATCTGTGGGAGCTGGAATCACACCGCTAACCCTTGAGTGAGTGGATCTGACTGCTCAACCAATGATGTTTATGTTGAGAGCGGGATTCAAACCACCAACCTTCGGATCAGTGGACAAACACTCTACCAACTGAGCTACTGTCACCCCTATCTATTTTCACCAGGTGTAAAGTGTCTTGCCTAAGAACACTACTGATAAAGAATGGTATAATACTCCCTACAACCCAGCGTAACCAAACTGGACTGGCCTAGACTGGAATGGACTCTCACAGTGTGTTGGGGGTTCATGTCTCCAGGTCCTGGATCCTGCACTGAAAACAAAATATGTTTACTTGTTTTTATTCGTATGTAGCTGATAATTCATATTTTATGTATTTACAGTCTGCTACCATTTAATTGTAAATATTTTTAGAAAGGGTACGTTAATACAGTTGTACAGCACTTGAACTTATAACAAGTCAAACCACTGAGGTCTCACTAAAAGTTTCATCCGTAGTGTAGATCTGTGTGGTGTAGTGTAGTGTAGTGTAGTGTAGTGTAGTGTAGTGTAGTGTAGTGTAGTGTAGTGTAGTGTAGTGTAGTGTAGTGTAGTGTAGTGTAGTGTAGTGTAGTGTAGTGTAGTGTAGTGTAGTGTAGTGTAGTGTAGTGTAGTGTAGTGTAGTGTAGTGTAGTGTAGTGTAGTGTTGTATACACTTGTAAACTCCTGACCTCCTGCTCATCTTTGATCCTCTGTCACAGCTCCGTCTGCTGTCACTCACTCCTCTCCCCAAACCTGTTCTGGACTCTGGAGCACGATTCACCCGACAAAACTGTAAAAAACTATAGGAAAAATCTGATATACACCAGCTAGACTACAAAGTACATTACAGGAAATGAATGAGATTAGCTAATGGCAGATGTTTATTGGTGTTTAGTTAAGTGGACAAAATGAGTAATAATAATTTCTGGGGCTTTAGATACCAGCCCGATAGCACTACAACAAAGAGAAACTGCATCCACCCAACTTAATCGTGACATGTAGTTCTAAAAGATGGTGATAAACCTGGATCTGCTGGCATATTGAAATCAAAAGTTGTTGTTTAATTTTATTTATATAGCACATTTAAAAATACCTTCAGCTGCCGAAAGTGCTTCACATTAAAGTCAACAATAAAGAAATATACAATGAGATAGATAAGCAAAGAACAATAAAACACCAAGATATCCTGTCTAGCTAGTATTAAATGCCAGGGAGAAGAGGTGGGTTTTCAGTCTAGTCTTAAACTGTGTTAAAGACTGAGAGGATCTGACAGGCAGAGGGCGCTGTTCCATAGTCTGGGCACTGCCACAGAAAAGGCTCTGTCACCTCTGGTCTTGAGCCTGGCTTTGGGCACAGCTGACCTCAGGTGGAGTATAGAGCTGCAGCAACTCCCTCACATAAAGAGGACCCATAGAGTGCACATATTAAACTATTTAATACTAATTTGGTTTTAAATTTTGCTCTGATAATAGTTCATAATTTACTTTATTTGAAACATTTACCTTTGATATACCTTGAAATCTACAGAGGCAAAAAACAAAAAAAACAAAACAAAACATCTCATTAACTTACAGTTCAATTATATATTGCATATTGTTCTAGCATAGCCATAATATACAGTTTGTTAATCTAATGAAACTTGTATTGAATCGAGGGAAGTAAAGCTGTCATCTCAACAAGCAGCTGTTTGCTAACCCCGAGCTCTTAAATCTCCCTCACAATACGATCGTCCCGTCTTGAGTGTATGGATGGAGACTTTTGTGCCACATATTTACGGCGGCTTTTGATGAAATGAGGCTGTCTGTCACGTGGAAGGATAAATGAACGCAGCGCGTGTTATTTATGTGGCGCTTTATACATAGCTCATAATTTAGAGCAAGTGTCGGGCTCACATTTATCACAATGAGTTAAAGTGAACAGCTGCTATAGTGCTGATCTACACACAACCTTTAGTGGATCATAGAAGAAGCGCGCTAACAGGCCAGCCGCTGTAAATTCCGTGGAGGTTCTGGTGGTTCTGGGTGTGCATTTTAATTTGTAAGTCTGCAAAAATAAATTAAACTTGAGTAATTTTTGTTGCCGAGCCCCTGAATCCACAAGAGATGTTTAGCCTCATTGGAGCAGATATCTTTAGTTATTTTCCAGTTATTTGACCATGATATATTATAATTTCCCATTGGAAGTGTAAATTACAAGTATTACCATGAAGTAACAAGTAAACATGCCAAATTTTCTCATTTAAGATTTAGTTGCAGGGGCGTGTCCAGACTTTTTTCACT
>KN486068.1:0-21809 GCA_000787095.1 Periophthalmodon schlosseri
CTTTATCAAGCTCCTCAAATAATTTAAGATTTCAAGATTTCAGTGTGTTCCATTCTGGTGTCAACTGCCTCCACGTGTACAATCAGCTGTTTAACTCCTCCGTGTGTTGACAAAACTTTTGGCAGGAGTTTTGTAATCTCAGAAACAGTGTAACTGGGATAAGAGCAAGTTTGGATTCCTCTGTGGCTCACTTCTCTGATAGCACCGTCTCCTAACAGCAGCGTATCTCTGACCTTGACGTTTGACACAGATCACCTGTCTGCCTGCGCTCTTTTGCCAACTTCATTGCTCTTGTTTTCTGACAAAAATCTATTTTCTGTTTGTACGTTAACATCAACATCAGTCTGTGACAGTGGTAAAAATCTGTAAGCTGTATTTTGGGTGATGTAACTATATTAGCATTGTCTTTTATCACTTGTTGCGTTGGCTTGGCATTCTTGTCTTTACAGAGTTTTGGAAAAGACACAGTATCACTCAGTTTTAAGTTGAAAGTAGCAGTTTTTTCATCCTCTTCTCTGAAAGTAACTGTGGGCTGCTTACCAGTGGAAGTCACAAGGAGCGTCTGGTGAAGTCCTTTTTCAGATTCTAAAACAAATATCCATGCTTGTAGTTCATTAATTTGTTGTTGATAGTTCCGACAGCGTTCACAGAAAGAATTTCCTTCCTCCCCCAGACATGTCGTTGGCTCGTCAGAAATTTTGTTAAAACATTTAAAAATGGTTTAAAAGTCTTGGTTTACTTCATAACAATAAAAATCATAAAAATCATAACTAAACAAATTTTCCAGCACTTAAAGAGGTAAAATGATTAAAAAGCAAAGTAAAGAAGGAAGCAGCAGGAGCAAGCAAGGGTTGCGTCTCCACTCTTCAGAAGCAGGAAGCGTTCTTAGTAAAAACAAATAAAAATGATTTCAATATTCATTTCCTGAACATAATACAGACATTGTCATTTAACATAAAAAATTGGCAAATTTCTTCCTCCAAAGTCTGAACTCTGCTCTAAACCACATGCTTTTACTGACATGCTTTTGGCTGTAGACCTCCTAATTAAAAAGACCCAAACTGATCACTACGATTAGAAATGACTGAATCTTGATCTCGTTTAATATTTTATCAACTGCAAAGCTCTAATTTATGATAAAACATTCTTCTACACAAAACAAGGGAGTAAAGATCCTAGTTTGAAGAAAAGATACTAAATCCAGTAATCCAGTTATAAAAGGCCAGCAAAGGATCACTGGTTATATGAATAAAATAAAAGCTTATTAGTAGGGATGCACCGATAGCACTATTTCCAAAATGAGTACGAGTATGAGTACTTCATTTTGAGTACCTGCCGCTACTGAGTACTGATACCAGATATTGCTAAAGTATTGACCTTATTCCGCCCCGCCCACTTTTGCCTCTAAATGAGACTCAACCACACTTTCTTTGTGGTGGTGAGAATTCCATTAATTTCAAAGGAGAATTTAAGAGAAGTTTTGCAGCTAAAAATATATCTGATAAATCCGTATAGAACTTATTTGCTGTTAAGATCGGTAACCCCATGCAAAATAATACAAACCGAACGACGATGGTGGCGCCCACGGCAGCTTCTGGAATAATACATTTCTACTAAAATCATTTTTGTGTATTGGTGCGTTGTGGTATCGGTATCGGTGCATCCCTATGTATTATTTACTTCACTGATGTACTCACTTGTAATATTCTGTCAAAACTGATTACAAATTCTACGCTTAATTAAAGACAAAACAACACTTTATATAAGGGAAACAACTTCAGTATCAATCATTATCAAGTTAACAGCTGATAATTGGTGGTGCACTCCAAACTATTATAAAGCAACAGCTCTTATTCATAAAATTTCAATTTTCATTTAACTTTGTCAGGTCAATTAATGTGAAACACTTTTACAGCTCTGATAAACACATCCAAACAACCTGTGAAAAATAGCTTAACAACAAAAGCACACTTCACGGTGTTACACGCGGCACCCTCCCCACAAGGGCCCAGGAAATTAAATATTTAGCATTACCTCAAGGCACAAGACAAATTTGCAATGAATAATGACCTTTTTGTGTCAAAAGTTAATGTGAAGGATTATTTACTCACACAAATCAGGCACACCGCACGATAATATATTCACTGTGGCACGATAATAGGGTATTGTCTGCAAAGAGAGGGACTAAACACTTATTGTTCTGATAGCAAGGTCTGGGAATCATAGTTGTAGTGTGTTGTGTATCAGGGTGCAGTCGGTCTATATGAATATTTATGAACAACTGTATGCTCTATATTATGAGAAACTGGCTTTGAGCTTTAACGCATAGACAGATACACATAGACTGATATTTCCAAGACATTATTATAAGTTATAAAAAAAAATAAGACGTTTAAAATGATGTATAATATAAGAGCTTTAACAATCTTTTAATGGACATAATAAAATTGTGTAGTTATATGGTTAAATTTTTTTTCGCATTTCAATTTTTCAATCATAATTTTGAATTTAATATTATTTTTTCTAACAGAAAACAAATAAATATGAATTTTATGAACACAACCAAGTCTTTTAACCATTGCCATTAAACACAAAAAATAGTCCAACTTGTAGTTGTACAGTTGACTGAACTGTGCTCCAAAACACATGCTTTGGACAGGACTCGGTGGGGCGACAGTACTAAGAAGGTGTTTGTCCACCGATCCGAATGTTGGTGGTTTGAATCCCGCTCTTGACATAAACATCATTGGTAGAGCGGTCATATCCATTGACACATATTAGCAGTGCGATTCCAGCTCCCACAAAGGAATACTGTCATTGTGTCCTTGGGCAAGACACTTAACCCACCTCGCCCCCAGTGTCTGAGTATACATGCATGAATGTGTGTGTGAATGGGTGAGTGGTTCCTTTATGTAAAGCGCTTTGAGTGTCTTGAAGGTGGAAATGCGCTGTATAAAAATGTGACCCTTTAGCATTTGACCATTCAATAACAGAGGATTGGCTGACAGACCTTAAAAGAGACCCATCATTAACAGTTTGAAATAACTGGATCACAATTTGATAAAAAAATAAATAAATAACTGATTCATTGCACAGCTCTAGCAGTTGGTATTACTTGAGGCAGCAATGATTAATCGGAAAACTTGTGACTAGGCAACTATTTCAATAATCGTAATTGTATTTTGATAACTGTTATTGTTATCAGGACTATACAGACTCTGAAACACATGGCTCTATTCTTGACCTAGAAACTTTCATTTGGTTAAAAATGTATTTTACAAATCTCAATGTACAATAGAAATAGGCCCATCATGATAATGACTATATCGATTTATCATTCAATATGTGAAACCTGGGCCAATATTTTTTGGGGTCAATATTTATTGTGTGTACTTTTTTTTGCGCTACTGGGAATTTTTTGGTTATTTTTTGGCTTTATGATAAGATTTAAGCCAACTTCTATGACTCATTACAGATGCAAACTAACTACTGAAGTGTTTCATTCTGCTGTTTATTTATTGCAGCTCATGATTTTTTAACAATATTGTAGATTTAGAATAGGTTTTGTGGTTTAAATCTGCTCTTGGGTTAGTGTGTATATATATATCGCACTTTAAAATTTGTTATTGTGACAGGCCTAAATAGAAATAATAGTCTGACTTGCTGACTAATCGAAAAAATAATCACTACCTAATTGATTACTAAAATAATCGTTAGCTGCAGCCCTAGTCATAATGTAATGCTTAATCAGTCCTTAAAGTAACAACAATTCCTAACCCCCAGAGCTCAGTGTTACAATCCCGGATGCATCTGCAGCTTGGGGGCGATGAGAATGTGTAATGAACTATTGACTGGGACACAAAGGTGACGGCAGAATAGCAGCACACGTGGACCGCCACATCCATCAGCTCTGTCACTGCTCCAACGCTGCTCCCAACATCATTAAAGAAGCCAGCTACTTATTCACACATAAGTCACCGCGCTCGGGTCCGCTAAGTCCACACCCGCTACTCTGTGATTTAAGAGCTCCGGTGGCTCACATCAATATCAATTACGCGGCCTAAAAGATGTATTTAGAGAAGCAAGGAAATATTTGCCAGATAGTTTGTGAGACTGGCATTGGAGCGGTCTAATTACACAAGCAGACAGGAGGGGCTACTTATACAAGACCCTGAGCCAAGTGGGTGACAGCGTGCCACTTGCTCTGCTGCTTAGCTCAGATGAATGAAGGCGCAATACTTAAAGACAGATGGGATTAAAACAGTAACAAACCTGCAATTAAAGGTCCTATATTACACAAAATGTACTTTTGTGAGGTTTTAACCATGTTATAATGTTGTTACCTCCTCAAAAAACATACCTGGAGCTGTGTTTTGTTTCATTCACACATGTTTGAGTAAACCTTTATTATTAGTCTGTCCACATCTTCAGGTCAAAATGATCTGTTCCACCTTGTGATGTCATGAAGCGATAGGTTTCAAGTTAGCATCAACCTTTTATCTTTTGTTCAGTAGAGATTGGCAATTCCAAGGCTGGAATTATCTAAAAGATTCTAGTGAAAGTGTATGGTGTTTAAAAACACAGTGGAGCACTTCCTGTATTAACACATGACACCACAAGGTGGAACAGAGTGTTTTCGGTTTGAGAGAAGAACTCGGCTTAAATATGGAGGGTTTGTGTGTTAAACATGTGTGAATGAAATAAAACACAACTCCAGATGTGTTTGTGATGAAGAAACAACATTATAACAGAGATCAGAAAATAGCGTAATATGGGCCCTTAAAAGTGTGGCCCTAAAGGTGCACAATGTAACTTTTCTGGTGGTGAATCTGTCACATGCTTGTTTCCATGGAGAGGTTATTGCTTTCCCTGGAAAGTTCCACAGTATTGCTTTTAAGTTATTTATTCAATTACGGGTGTTTTTTATTGCTAAAATAACTTGGAAAACACAAATTCTTACAGTGAGTGGGGTTTCCTCTCCACTGATCTGACCTTCAACTAGGCCCACTAGTTGTAACAGACTTTAATGCCATACTGAAGAAAATTTCTGGCAAGTTAATAACATCTCCATGGGAACAAGCAGGTGGCAAACCTTCCACCAGAAACACCGAACAAAGACTCAATTACCTTTGGCAGTTTTGTGTGTTTTTGATCTGGCAACAAGATGTATGAAAGCTTAAGCGTTAGTTCTACAACAGTAATCATATAAGGCCCAAACCAGGACATAAGATGAGGAAGTTTTATTCATTGAATCGAAACACATTATTCTCTTCACAAAAATAATGTTTTTACCTGAGTGACCTTTAAAACACAGTCTGACCAATATTTGTATTACCAGTCATCTTGCTAAAGGCTAACACAAAACTTACAAAAGCCCAAATGTATTTTATGTTCCTGGCTACACTAACCACAAGTTCCTATTGGATACTTAAGAAAGTGTCCATGCTATGCTAATATGTCAAAATGATTAACAACTGTGCTACTTCACAGCCAACAAAGAGCTCAGGTTTTGTTGTTACAGCCGATTTAAAGTGTGAAAAAAGGACTAAATATTTATGTTGGTGACAGCGTACGAACCCGCGCTGGCAGCCTGTGTGCGCTAACTACTTCCAACTCAAGCGTCTCTGATTATATTTTACAGATCTGTCTGCCAAAGGCCCATCTCCATTGCAAAGCAGCTCTTTCTTGACACTTACAGATGAAAGCCTGTGGTATGACAAGACTCAGACTCACCCGCGCGGGATCCAGCTTTGCTATGTTTGACATTCACTGGGGCTCAATGGTAATAGTTGTACTGTGTGTAGTAGAGATGTTAAGATTAGCTGATGCAGACACACTTGCAAGTAGGCATGGGCGATATGGGCGATTTTCCTCATATTGATCAAGCTCAATTTTCAACTTTATTTTACTTTTCAAAAACAAAATGAAAATAGCTTTTATATTAATGTCATAGATATAAACCAGATAAATGCCACTTATTAAAAATCTAACACAAAAAAATCGAATCAAATCTATTCCTCCAAAGTCTGAATCTAAAATTCAAAATAGTAACTGTAGCTGCCCACCCTACATGCAAATCAACATGGTTAATGTGGCAGGAATAATCACAATCAAATCAAAATCACAATTTGACTTGTAAATGAAACATGAAATCGAATCATTAAAATTCTTACTGTCCTGTCTCTATGGGGTCTCATTGCATTTAACAATTGTGTAGTTTAAAAACATAAACATGAAATGCACGTGATTCTTGTATTACATTGGTTTATCAGTTCATCTTTCATGTTTGGTATGATTATGGACAAAGGGACTATTCTGAGGGAACGGAAGGTCCCCACTCTTCCCTGCTCCCTTGAAGGTCCTATATAGCACTAAATTGACTCTTGTGAGCTTTAAGCCATGTTAGAATGTTGCTATCTCCTCAAAAACATACCTGGAGTTGTGTTTTGTTTCATTCACACATTGAATAACCTTTTATTATTAGTCTGTCTACATCTCAAAGCTCAAATTCTCCGTTTCACCTTGTGATGTCATGTAGTGGTAGTTTTCAAATGAACAGCTCCTTTTACCTTTAGTTCAGTAGAGATTGGCAATTCCAGGGTTGAAATCATCCAAATGATTCTAGTGAAGGTGTATGGAATTTAAAAACACAATGGAGCACTTCCTGTATTACCACATGACATCACAAGGTGGGACAGAGTGTTTTCAGTTTGGGAGAAGAACTCAGTTTGAACATGCAGGGTTTGTGTGATAAACATGTGTGAATGAAACAAAAAACAACTCCAGGTCTGTTTGTGATGAGGAAACAACATTATAACATAGATCAGAATATAGCGTAATGTGGGCTCTTTAAACAACATGACGTCCTGTTTATACCTTGAAGAAATTCAGTATCAGACAAGTTCATAAAGACTTGGAGAGCTTTTATTAAACACACAAGAACTCAACCTCAAAACTCAAAGGACTGAATTTTGAACTTGATCTCTCTGGACAGTATTCAGTGTGTTTGGGCCGTTTTATGTATATACTATTGTGCACTGGCAGTGTTTTTATATGAAATACTAAAATACAACTGAAATACATAAAAATAACTAAAATATGAAAAAAACTACAATGTGGACTGTGATTCTTGTACTAAAAATATGAATCGCAAATCTAATCCCAATAGCAATACTTATACCTACCAAAAAATCAGAGAGATAGTTTTGCTCAGCTCTAATATGTACCACTTTATTCCAGCACTAGCTTTTAAATGTATGGGAAGTATCTGTCTGAGTAAAGTCTATACTTTGACAGCCTCTGGCACAGATCTGTTCCACACCATCAAGAAACCTGGTATTTCAGATCCTGCCTCATCACATGTTAAGTTCTCCCCTCCCTCACCATCTGTTGTGAGCCCATTATCGCAGCCACGTTCATCACAGGAGCTGTCATATATGGACTGTAATACGACCTCAAGTGACCCGCTACAAACATGCCAGGCAGTCCCCCGTGCCAGCTCCACTGCCAGTCCAAGTATGGTTTCTATAAATAAAAGGCTGAGGGCCAAAAACAAGAGAAGGCTTAGCTCGTTACCATAATCAGACCCGAGCAATCAACAGTTAATTTTCAGACACAAAGTGAGTTTATTTAAGTGCGATCCTGCTCACGTCGAGTTCAGCTGAGGGAAGACAATAGTAGTCAACGGAGCCAAGAAAAGAAGTTTAACCATGGCAACCATAATGACATGAACCATACAGAGCAGGGAATTTGAGGAAGTAAATACAGTTTAAACAAAGGTCAAAGTTACAGTTACAGAAGTGGAAATATAAACGTATTTGGTGATTGAGTAAAAAAAAAAAAAATGACAAGAAACTAGATATTACTATTTATTGGGTAATTTTCTATGATAAGATTTAAGCCATAAAAGGTTGAATTAAAAACTTTTATGACTCACTAGGGCAACATTAGCTCAGTTGGTAGAATATTTGTCCACTGATCTGAAGGTTGACAGTTCAAATCCTGCTCTCGACATAAACATTGTTTTTTGAGCGGTCGAATTCACTGACCCACAGGTTGGCGGTGCGATTCCAGTTCATAATTTTTTTACAATATTGTACATTTAGAAAAGTTTTTGTGGTTTAAATCTGCTCTTGGGTTATTGTGTCAGTGGCAAAAATGAGTTTCAATATTATCGTTTATCATCTATATTTACTTAAGCAATATATTGCACCACGCCTAAAGGAAACCCATCTAATCAATCCATGGTCTGGTTATGCTGGAGACGTTTTAATATAATTCATAAGTCACACTAATGAAGCCATAACACAAACCTCAAATACGAAACACATTAAAACTAACCACAACTATTCCCAAAGTGATTCACTCGTCAGTAGACATAACTACCAAGCAAGACCACAGCTCGCCAACTGCTAATTCCATCGCCTATGATCAGCAGTAAGTGTCTGAGGTACTTTCTTACTAATCTTGTCCAAATTAGCAGTGAAATCAGTAGAAATCATCCCTCTTACTTTATGGGTGATTCTATAATTAGGGGTATATTTCACTTCAATAAAAAGTGAAAAAATAGGTTTTGTTTTTTTGCTAAAGAAATTACATATTTTCAAAATGGCCCCCCCAAAGGTTTTTTCATATATAAAGCCACATATTTTCAAAATGGCCCCCCCAAAGGGACATAAAGAATTATTTTGCCAGCTTAACCTTTTGTTATTTTTAATTTGTTCATGTTTTACAAGTGAATTAAATAACTATTTTTGTCAACTGGGTAATGGACAGTGGACTCTTCATACTGAGATGTTCTCAAAGTACTACATTAGTTTGAAAGGTTTTTATCCTTTTGGCACTGGCTGTAGTGTTTTTGGTGACAGATTTAAAATGGGGAATTCTGAACAGTTCAATGATCCATTAGGTGGAATGCTCACCATGACTGATTATGACTGACTTATTTTCATGCATAACTTTAAATGACACATATATAAATTGTTGGTTGTATTAGGGTACAGGGTCTTATTCGAGTGATGCCTGCTGCCATTTTTTATGCAATACAACCAAATGTTTAAGGAATTATGACCAAAAAAGATCCAAATTATATGGAAAACATGTCAACTGGGTAACATCATCCCACTCCACTGTCTATTATAATGAGTATAATGAGTATTATGTTTGTTGATGTCTATAGTCTAGTGAACATTAATGAAAAAGCTTTAACACTTTGGATAAGGCAAGAAAAATCGATGTAAATTGCTTCAAAAGCCTAAAAACAATCATGACTAAATCTCACTAATCAGTGTTACTGGGTAACACAGATTTTATAATGGAGTCTATGGGAATCGTTACCCAGCTGATGCATTACTGAGTTCATGTGTTACCCAGTTGACATTTGAAACATTTTAAGATGTTGTGCTTATTGTACAGCTCAGAGTAGCCCCACATTATTAGTAAACAGTGGGACTACTGTGCCTGCACTTTACCTAAAGCTCAAGACACAAATGTAACTATGTTCCAAGTCTAAAACTTGTTGCCAGATAATTGTGTTTGTGTTTTATGACACTGAAATATTAGACTTATCTTTGTGGCTTTTTATGAATGTCACTCTGGAGGACTTTTGATGATTTTGACAAACAGCTGAGGAGCTCATTTGCATTTGTGTCATACAGCTCCACACTGAGCCTCTATTCTCACGTGTACAGAGACTGTGTGGAAGTGTAAAACATTCAGACCAATACTCGCCTGGCTCTCAGAGTTTTACAGAGTGCAGAGGCAGCACTAAATCACTCTGAGTGCATGTGGAGCAGAGCCAGCTGTCTTATCTAATGTCAAGTGCCTCTGGGGCAGGGAGCCGGCACTTTCCACTCACCACAGTACATGGGGTTACATAGACATGTTTAACATGTGCTTTTTAAATGCCAAATGTTTAACATACATTAATTCAGGTTTAACATCTTTTGACCTGACAACTGCTCTCTGTCTGCTCTGTGGCATAGTCTGTAAAAGAAAACCATTACAGAGCTATTCACAGCTGCTGGAAGACTCAATATTGTAGACATTTTATTATCAGGGTTTTAAATTTCAGATCACTTTTGCGTAAGTGTGAAAAGTGAAGTCATGTGTTTTTGTATCTAACAGACGGCGTATGAAGTGAGGAGCACTGGCTGAACTCACACTGGGCCATGTTTTCATTTGGTTCACTGTTCACATCCATCTGTGTCTTTGGAGCGCACTCATCTCCACTGTGGGACAGGAGCCAGGAACAAACCATATGTAACGCTGCATTATATACACTACAATAGATTACCTGGAACATTTCATTGTTACTCTTTTTAGCTAAATATCTGATGACAGAAATATAGTGGAAACTGCAGCTGTCTCGAAAGAAAAAAGACAACTGAACTTATTGCTAGAGATGACTCTGGCCAGCCTACATCATACTGTGATACCGTAAGGCTAGTATTCGACATGTAGAGACACACTGCCACAGACAAAATCTCTCTCAAGACTTCAATACTACGCCTAGTTCCAATCGCGAGCCCAGGAGACAAGCAAAATACTGGTCCAGTATCACAGTACAGAAAAACTATAACACCGGCTTTGAGATTAGCATCCCACATTGTGCAAAGAATATTACAATATAATATAAATAATAATATAAAATAGATAAGAAGCACAATAAACAAGAAGCAAGCCTTATCTTTTTTGAGTTGGGGGCAGAATAATTGGAAACTGTGTAAGGCTGCCTAAATTTGAAAAAACTAAAAGCATTCAATTTTGAAGGTTAATTAAATGAGTTAATAACAATAGGATGTGGTAACTGGTATTGTCACGATACTAAAATTTCAAACTCTATTTTGATACTAAGGAATAGACTTGATACTCAATACAGTTTTCAATACCACAATGATAATAAAAAAACTCTTTCTTTAGACAGTAGAATGTAATTTTCAACATTAAATCGTAGTACTTTCTTTCATATTCCCATGTGGCCTTATATCTGTGTAATCCCTCAGTAGGTTCCATAGTGGTCCATGGACGTGTACTAGTCTATGTGTCTTATCCTTGTTGATACAGCTCAAGATCATTCTAAAGTTATTCAGGAAAGGTTCATTTCAGTCCTGTTGATGTGACTTTTTTAGTATCAATACCTGCTCAAATGAGTACCTAGTTTCAATACTAGTTTTAGTATCAATTCATATCAGATTTTCGATACTTTTGACAACCCTAAACTGAATAGAATATACAATAAGAATCATGTGGATTAATTCAACGTTTTGATGCACACAAGTCACCAACTAGACTCCAAAAGTACCTGATGGCCTTATTACTGCCAGTAGTCTTATTTTTGTGCAGGGTGGTAACTCAAAGGTTAGGAAGTCGAATAATTCTCTTGACACCAATTTCAGTCTGAAAAGCTCAAACACTCAGAAAAAATAAATAAAAAACTAACACTCAACAGTCTTTTTAAGGTCCTTCTCTTCACTGGAGAGGTGCCAAAAATCAATTGTGTTTGAACTTTGGCAAGCCTCACTTTTAGCAAACGAAAACCAAAATCTTAAGCTCTTAAAATACTATTTATAATCTTTATTACCCCGTGGAGCAACACCTAACCTTGACTTTATAACTGCCTGATCCGTAATTTGGCTCCCTATCAACTTAAAAAAGCATTAGATTTGCAATTATGGCTACTTATTTTATCTGAGCTGAAGATCTTATAATGGGCCCAATGACTAGACTAGTGCACGTGGTGCGGTGCTCCGGACTGACCCAGCAGGAGCGTGTCTCTGCTCCAAAGCCAGGGCTGCTCTGACAGATGGCTCCCAAACAAACATCTGATGGGCGCAGCAGAATTCCCAAATAAACAGGGATTTTAATTTGAAAGGGCCAGGTTTTGTTTGGGAATGAGTGTAGTGATAACAAACAGGTTACAAATCACTGGCTTCATAGGATATTCAAATCTAAGCAAAGATGCACTGCCGCTCTCTAGATTACACGATGTGTTGTCCATAGAAAGGACTAAAGCTCATCAGTGTTTTATTCACTTATCGGCAGAAGGCAATTGGTTTGAAACTCACTATTTGTTCAGGCAAATCTTTTGACGACCACTTAACTGCATGGCCAGATTCACGAGGGTTTTTGTGAATGCTTTTGTATGTAAGCAGCATTAACTTTAGTCCTCTAGACTAAAGTTAATTCTCAAACTTTTCACCTCAAGGTCCACCTAAAAAATATTTGGCCTTCGTAATACCACCACATCTAAACCAAGACTATAACCAGCACTATATCAGGGCTAAATTAGAATAGGCCTAAGATAAGACGACACCATTGCCACAGTATTTCTAAACAAACCCTAAGCCAAAGGAAAACAATCCAAGCCACAGTCTGTAACTTTCTTGACATGGAGGAGGGCCTCCTCCTGCTTGTTCCCATGGAAATATTGTTCCTTTGACTATAATCCTCCACATTGTGGCATAAAATGTATCCATGTATCTATGTATGGTTTTAACTTTCTATTTCCATGGACTCCAGAAAGTTATACACTGTCTTTAGGTGATCATTGCTCTGTCAAGGAATCTGCATACCATTTGAATAAGCACACATATCACCAAAAGTACACATAATCAATCAATCAATCTTTATAGAGTCCTTCACAACACTCAAGGTGACCAAAGTGCTTTCCAATAAAATCAACATGGTGCTGTCGTCCTTCCTCCACCAGTAGGGAGACAAAAACAAAGAACTGTTTAAATCAGCTGACCGGACACGTCACAGCAACGTTACCAGAGTGGTCACATGACCACTCTGAGGAAGAGCCTAGGGAGCAGTCCAAACTGTCAGGTATGAAAACAAACTAAACCTTGACCAGATGACCCTCATTGGACTATTGGTTATTTGACCTTAAGACCCTGTTTGCGTTTCGAACAAACAGGAGTTCAGTCAAATAATGAGGAGCAAGGTCATTAAAAGCTTTAAAAACAAACAATACAATTTTAAAATCAATTCTAAAGAAAACTGGAAGCCAATGAAGGGATAAAAGGGCTGAGGTGATGTGCTGACGTCTGGGTGTGTTGGTCAAAAACACAACTGAGGGCCGACTGGGAGACATCGACATAAAGTGCATTACAGTAATCTATTCTTCAGCTGATAAAAGCGTGAATAGTATTTTCAACGCTGGCACGATTTAAAAAAGGCTTTACTTTCGATAAAAGATAAAAGGGTAAAAAATTGATCTCACCACACTGCCAATCTGCTTGTCAAATTTTAAATTGTTGTAAAAAATGATCACAATTTTAACAATAACCAACCAAAATGTGAAAATGCGAATCATCAAATAAAATGTATTCTGTTTTATCCTCATTTAAGTGAAGGATAATATTAAAAACAAATCATAAAGCAGATTTATCCCGCAAAAAGTATTGTAAATGTACAATATTGTTAAAAAATATGAGTTGCAACACTTTAGTAGTTAGTTTGTATCTATAACGAGTCATAGATGTTCATAATCCAACCTTCTACAGCTCAAATCTCATTTTAGTACAGAAAAAATTACCTGAATTTTCCTTCTAGTAAAAAGAAAAAGTACCCACAATAAATATTGACCCCCAAAAAACATAGTTCCATCTGTTATGTAAGGAACAATAAGTCCATATAGTATTTATCGTGACAGGCCTACTCTGAAGGCGGTAGCAGACACAACAAAAGCATTGATAGTGTTCAAAGTCTTGTATGGGATGTTATTTCATAGTTAAAAATATGTGAAATGTTTTGTGCCTAAAATAAATTACACTTAACAAGACATAAGTGCTTGCTCAAGTTTTCTGTGTTGTTGGCATCAGTGCACCATAGAAACCAGATGCGGGTGCTGCGGTGATGTAGCAGTGTTTGACTTGGCGTGACCACTCGAAGAAAAGAATCCAAAAAGAGTAAACACAGCGAGGAAAAATGTTTATGGTTGTAGTAGACTTGTGGCATAGAAATAAGAGATCCTGTGGTGAGCTCTATAGATCACAGTCTATGACAGATTTAGGTGAACTATAAGTAGAACAATGGTGGTAGTATGGTTTTCAGCAGTGGTGGATGAAGTACTCAATTTTGTTACTCAAGTAAAAGTACAGATACAGAGTTAAAAAGTTACTCAAGTAAAAGTAAAAGTAACACATGAAAAAAATTACTTAAGTAAAAGTGTTTAAGTACAGTTTAAAAATGTACTTTAATAGTAAAAAGAAAAGTATTTTCACAAGTGTTGTTAATTTGCTACAGTGTAAATGTAGTGATATTGATTAAACTATGATACATAGTTTGGTCAACAGTAGCAATACGAATCAATGTCTTAATTTTTCTTATGAATTTTGTGTATTTATTTTTGTTTGCTCAAAGCCGAAGCTTCAACTCAAAAACTTGAGTCAGGATGTTACCACGAACATGGTAAAAATAACTGCGCAAATCATATGAAAAATACTTTTTACTTGACTTTTTTGACTTTTTACTTGACTTTTGTGACCAGTTCACAAAAGTAGTAAAGTAGAAAGTGCATATACCTGCTCTCAAATATAGTGAAGTAAAAGTAAAAAGTATCCACTGTAAAATGTACTTAATTAAAGTAGTAGTAGTAGTACAGTACTTTACTACTTGTACTTCATTACCTTACATTACCAGGAGAGTTTACGCTCACAAGTGCAGTATTGGAGTTATTATAGTCATGTGTATGTATGGTAATGTGCATATATTATAGGACAAAAAAAGTAATTTTGTTAATTCCTTCATAATATTCTTGTCAGGGTATGAAAATGTTACAATGATGTTATAACTATGGGTTGCATAGTATATCAGATTCACCCAATTAGGGTTGTCAAAATCAGTTTCGTAAATCAGATACTAATCAATATTAAAACTAGTATCAAAACTATATACTCATTTGAGCAGGTATCAATACTAAAAAAGTCCCATTCACAGGACAGAAATGAACCTTTCCTGAATAGCTTTAGAATGATCTTCTGTATCAGAACAAGTATAAGACCATATAGGCCCATGAACCTATCTGACGACTGATGACTGGGGGATTACACAGATACAAGGCCACATAGTAAAATAAAAGAAAGTACTATGATTTAATGCTGAAAATCACATTCTACTGTTTAAATAAAGAGTGTGTTTACAACCATTATGGTCTCGGAATCAGTATCGAGTCTATTCCTTAGTATCAAAATCAGGGTTTAAATTTTAGCTAATGTTAATGATGAACTGATAGTCTTATAATGTACTTGTAATGAAATGTGTATTTTTAATGTGTGTTCACCTGGCCAGGGACTGCAGATGGAAAGTATCAGTAGCTAAATCTGGTACAAATCATCTTTTCTTTTGTAAGATTAATGAATTTGTACATGGTCCCTGACAAATAAAGAATAAAGAAAGAAAGAAAGAAAGAGAGATAGTATCGTGACAACACTACACCCAATAGACAACCAACTGGTAACTGAGAACTGCTTTCACAATCTTCATAAATTCTTACTGTATCTTATCTACTTTATACATTACTTTATCTTATACATTGTTTTAATATAGACATTTGTACAACATATCAGAGCATTTAGACTTTTAGCTTAGCAGGAATATATTTCACCAAAAAGCCTTACTGAAAATAAAGTTTATCTTTCGTAATAAGATCAAAACACATCTAGCTTTTTAAGGAACCAAGACATGAGTAGTTAGTTAACCTCCACAATTTACAACAGCAACCACAACAGTCTGTTCAGTGTCACTTGTCTCCTGCAGTGAAAGGCCTGGGGAGCCCTGTCGCTGGAGCTTCAGGTTGGGAGAGAGAAGCAGAGATGAAAGTGAACCTAGAGCGGCGCGTTGACAGATGGAGCGCACGGGCCTATACCTCTGGGCTCTGACCTCATCACTATTTCACGGTATCACTACGCGCACACAGAGAGGGGGTCTGCTGCTGTGATGTACAGGATATTATACACTACTACAGTGACTGGGCACGCAGAGGGCATCATGGTCTACAGCACCGGCGATCACCAAACAAGCTACAAGCGGCAGGTGGGCGGTAAATGGTAAATGGTCACGTTTATATATAGCGCCTTTCCACCTTCAAGTAACTCAGAGCGCTTTACATCAAGGAACCACTCACCCATTCGCACACACATTCACACATCAGTGTTCGCAGGCGCTGGGGGCGAGGTAGGTTAAGTGTCTTGCCCAAGGACACAACAGCATCCGCTCAACCAATAACATTTATGTCGAAAGCGGGATTCGAACAGCCAACCTTCAAATCAGTGGACAAACACTAGCTACTGTCGCCCTTAGATGCTTATGCATGCTACTATGGGCCATAGGCAGGGTAAGTATATTTCACATCTATGACAGTCAGGATGTCAGGGCATACAAATCCTACATTATTATTGGCTAAACTGAGATTATATTTAGGGCTATAAAAATCAATTTCTACATTTGTATAAAACAACATCAAGTTAACACAATACAAGAAGAGAAAATAAGAGAGATGTTGTGCCACCAAACCAGCTTCTTCAGGTGGTACTTGGACAGCTTAGGGTTTGCCTAATTTATCCACTTCATTTTGTCCTCCTTTGGGTCATTTCTGGTTTAGAACTACAGTGGAAATGATGTATTCCACTTTTAGACTTGGTTTAGAACTAGAGTAGACCTGGTTATGGACTTGATATATAAATCTGGTGGTACTTGGAAAGCCAAATCTTTTCTTTGGTGTTACTTGGCATGAAAACTTTGAGAGCACTGCTGTAGGGAGTCGCAATTTCTTCTTATCTGGCACCAGGCTACAACAAATATATGTTCTACTAGTGCTATAATCACAATGGGAATTTGGAGCTTTATGCCTATGTGTTTCACCTCAACATGAGAAAAAAACGCAAATCCTTTTAATACTATTCAAATACATTGTGCAAGAGTGAGACTTCTAAAAATATGTTTTCAATGGACAGCTTTTCAGTTGGAACCACAGGCTTTCATAAAAGAGAATGTGTATCTGATTCCACATTCCATAGGCCGACGAACAGATGAAGCCATTACTGAACTGCTCTCAACAACAACACAATAGTGATGTTATTCTTCAGATATTCATTTTAAAGCCTCGGGCAACACAGCACCACTGCACTTTCAAAGCCTTTGTAACCTTCACTTAGATTCTGTATCAGTAATGTGTCAAGTTTTGTTTTAACCACGTGCTAATAAGATCCACGAACACAAATTCTCACTGAACAAAAACTTGGGAAAAATACAATACGGGTTAGAATATATATTACAGTATAGGTTAATTATAGCTGAAATGTTTTAATGCCAAATCAGTTTCAGTGGACCTAAGAGAGATTATAGACAGGACAATTGATGCTTATCATTTAAACAACAGATAACGTAACACCTGCTAAATGTTTTCTATCCCCAGGTTGCATGTGTTCATTCTTTAGTTTTGTGTGACAACACCTTCTATTTATGGGTAACAATTATGGATAAATTGCATTGGCAGCTCCACTTGTACAGTATAATGAAACCTGATTGTCACAGTAAAGATCACATGAGCAGAGCCGACACTCTTCCCACACTGCAGACATTAAAGGGCCCACAAAGGAAACAACATTATAACATAGATCAGAAAATAGCGTAATTTTTTTTATCTCTGTTATAATGTTGTTTCCTCATCAAAAACATACCTGGAGTTGTGTTTTGTTAAATTCACACATGTTTAACACACAAGCCCCACATATTTAGAGTTCTTCTCTCAAATGGAAACCACTCAGTTCCATCTTGCGATGTCATGTGATAATACAGGAAGTGCTCCACTGTAATTTTAAACTCCACCTTCTCTAGATTGACACTAGTGAAAGTGTATGGTGGTGTATGACAGTCATTTGGATGATTTCAGTCCTGGAAGGTTTACCAAAGAAAGGTAAAAGTTAGTTGTTAACTTGAAGACTACCGCTTCACGACATCACAAGGTGGAACAGAGCATTTTGAGTCTTGGTAATGTATACAGACTAATAATAAAGGATTACTCAAACGTGTGAATGAAACAAAACACAACTCCAGATATGTTTTTGATGAGGTAACATTATAACATGGCTTAAAGCTCACAAGAGTCAATTTTGCGTAATATAGGACCTTTAAATTGTATCAGAGTGACTGGACTATTCCAGAACACCCCACAGACTGACCCTGTGCCGACAGAAAAGACATTCAGGAACAGGCTATTTTAAGTGACTAAATAAATGTAAACCACAGAATTAAGTTACAACCTACAGTTCTGCTACCAACAAGTCAGAAATGGATAACAGTGAACAGGATCTACAAACCCTACAGGATTTATGAATAATATATAGACATTATTTAGTCAAGCTTCTGTCTGTATATCACATTTATACACAGGTAAAGTTGGTTAAGTGTTTTGCACAAGGACTCAACAGTGACCTCTAACCTTTTAAAAAAACAAAATAATCTTCAGAGTTGAATTTTTGGCCACATAATAGGGTTGTCAAAAGTATCGAAAATCAGATAGTAATCGATACTAAAACTAATGTCAAAACTAGATACTCATTTGAGCAGATATGGATGCAAAAAAATCACATTAACAGGACAAAAGTTGAGCTTTGCTGAACAGTTTTAGTATGATTTTGAGTTTTATCAGAACAAATATAAGACCTCATGCCAAGATAAGGAAAGTGCCATTATTTTGTAAGAAAATGACATTCCATTACTACTAAAAAAGATAGTAGAGTATAAGAGATATAAGAGTACTGAGTGAAATCCTTAGTATCGAAATCGAGTTTGAAATGTTTGTATCGTGACAACACTACCTTATAGTAATATTAATACAATATTTTGGATAGTAAACTCACTGATTAAATAATGTTTTTTACTACAGGTTTAAAGTCGTCATTGATCAACTGTGGCAGAGTTGTATATTTGAATCATTTGTAAGTCATAATTTCAGAAGTACATCACTGGAAGGCAGCCTGTGCCTGGTTTGCATTCCAAGGAAAATGGATAGCCAGCGTACAATAAATTACTCTCTCTCTGAATAAACTGTTGTAACATGGATCCAATTGCTTTTTCACTCCAAATTGCAGTAAGGCACAACAGCCACTCTAAACATGGCTACACATCACTCATCTGATATAAGGCTTAGCTCACAAAGGCTTGTAAAAACAAAATGGGACTTCTACTGTAGTATGTCAGTGCCACAGATAGTGATCTTCAACACTACATTTAATGCTACATCTGCTGAGCCCATATAACAAAACATGGGGCTAGTCAGGAAACGCGCCACTGAGCTGCACAAGATAAACACATATTTACACTCCATTAGCTGCTTTTTAAGTGGATTTCTACACTCAGCCTCTCACAAGCAGGTGAAACGGGTCAAATTCACCTCACTCACCTCCAGCGCTTCCAGTGTTACAAATCCTGTGATGGAAAACCCGTCAATGATGTCTTCCTCGGCGGATGTGGACTCCTTCCTCTTCCTCCGCGGGGGTCTGGGGCGGGAGGACGAGGGCTCCCTGCTCCCCTCTCTCTCCGAATCCGAGGAGAAGCGGAACGTCGGGCCCTTCACGTGGTTGTTGTTCCTGATCCCGTTCGGTCTCCTGGTCTCCCGATCGCGCTCCGACCTGGACTTCCTCTTCTTGCGTAGTCCGCTGGATCGAGGGCCTTCCATGTTCTTCACAGAATACATCCTGGTTAAATCCACTAGGCTCACAGGTAATGGAAGTGGTAATGCCTGACCTCCTCTAGTGCGGGACGAGGGAAATATCCAGGTGAATACTACCAAAGTATTGGATCCAAGGCAACCATGTAATATCCAGGATTTTAGAAGAATTCCGAAACTGCATTGAGTAACAGAACCGAGTTACATTCCAAACTGAGTAAATCCCCAAAGGAGGGCCATAAAATCGAATGACAGACTTGTAAAAGGGTCTATTCAACAAGTTATGAAAAGGACGCCCAAATTCCACCACAGAGAGGAGAATTTCAAGTTAAAGCCAAAGTCTTCTGGGTGACTTGATCCAGCCACAGCGCGCTGAGCCCACGGGACCACATCTTTCCTCTTCAGACGTCTGGCCTTCCTGACCCGGGTCTGCAAACTCTCCCACTGGAAAAAACAGAAAAAAACTATATTAGTAACACTCACCAAGTTAAAGGTGCACTATGGAATTTTTCTTGTGGAGTGTCTGCCACCTGTTGTCTTTATGTTTTGCATGGAATGTTCCGCTGTATGGCATTAAACATGTCTATTTTGGGGTAATTAAACTACAGGCATTTTTATAGATCAAAAATACCGTGAAATACATGCATTCATACTTTGAGTGGAGTCACCTCTCCACAGATCTGACATGTAATCGCCCTGATTTTGACCTGCTTGTCCACATGGAGACAAGTTTAATTCCATATTGTGGAACATTCCAGGCAAGGCAATGATATCCACATAGAAACAAGCAGGTGACCGACTCTTCACCAGAAAAGTTACATAGTGCACTTTTAATCAACGCATCCATGCACAGTATAATAACACAGTATGATACAGATATATAGTTAAAATGTGTGTGCCACTTCTATCCAAGCGCTATCCAAGCAAGTGTCTTAACAATGTTTCTCAAACTGTGGCACAAGAGCCATTCATACCTCAACTTTTACTTGTAGTACTCAGAATAAGACACAGTTTTGTCCTTATTAATTAGTCCAAATACTGTATAAGATAGCTAGCACAAATCTTGAGGTTTTTGCCACAACACCGTATCTTTGCCTCTCTAATTCTTACAGTTGTATTGCAGATTGACACTAAACTCATCAATCAAAAGTTATGACTACTCCGGTATGCCTTTTCCACTATTCCTGTGTAATGAAGGGTTTAGCAGGGCACGGCAGCTATAATTGACCTCTGCTAATCATTATAAACCTCATAATAAGCGTCATAAAAGTGCTTTAGATTCTGCCATTATAAGTGCAATCTCTTCTCCACATTTCTCCATAAAAGCATCCCATTTTCTCTTTGAATAACTGCAGGGGACGCTTTGAAGTTATTATAAAAAAGTATCAAGATGAAAGCACACTTAACAGTAGCACAGATTTTTCACTGGCACTACAGGCATGTGGCTGGTTGCAATGCCATGACAATACCATGAACACATCGTTTTACATCGGTTTGACATCTTTTAAGGCTGTGTAATGCTATTTAACTAAGCCACTGCTGCCGAAAAACACACCAGCTTTCCCTGTGTGTCTAGAATACCAATTGTAATCCATGACATCATACAAGTGGTGGCTGCATTCACTTAAACTGAGTCAACTGCAGGCCTTGACAAGTAAACATTAATTTTAATACTGGTCATGCAAGATAATCTCCTCTTCCCCAGTACACCTCAACTATCCGTCAAACCATTTATAACTTTATACCTTGGTCATAGTTTTTAAGTACATTTAAATGCTCTTTTGGCACGTGGGTAACATCATGCAAAGCTGTTAACCATGCACGACTTCAACCGTGAAAGCTTTCACATATAAGCATGACAAGTGAAGCCAGCGTGCCTGTCTATAACTATGCAGCACCCATTCAGAATTATTCCTACCATGCAGATGCCTTCAAACAAGCCCAAAGGCAAGTCTCCCTCTTCCTATAATAATGACTGGAGCACGTATTCTCGCACCTATGGCTTTAACCTGATGCCCCATGCCAGCACTCATTTAATGACACAATTGTACATCTCAAATAGCCCCCCAAATCCGGCTCAGTGGGGGAACTGTACTGTAGCGCTCGCCCTGGCTGCCCTGGCGCTGAAAAACAC
>KN486068.1:21863-54330 GCA_000787095.1 Periophthalmodon schlosseri
GCGTCCCTTTTTGTCTGGCCGTGCTGTCAGTATCTCTCAGGCTCTGTAATCCAGTCCAGCCCACAACGGCAGCAGCGGACTGGCACTGCCTCCTTCCCCGACTCTCCAAGCTTCATTTTCCACTAAAAGACACACAACAAAAGCAAGCCTCCTCTTTCGCTCCAAGACACGTCATGCAAAACCAAGAAATGCAAACCCTTGCGAGTGAGGAGGAACCGTCCGGATAAGTTGCAGGCCTTCGCTGACTAAAAAAGCTTAAACAGCACAAGGTTTGGAGCTGACAAAATAAATCCCGCAAAGGAAACACTGGGGTCTCTCCTCCTCTCTCTCCCCAGATCCGAGCGTCAGGATCCCGGAGAAGGGACCGGGGCGCAGTGATACAGCGATGCCGCAGTGCCGCTTTACAGGCTGCGTGCTTCCTCCTCGGCGCAAAGAAGTGCTGTGTCTCTGAGTCTGGACGCATGGCACACACTGGATCAGTGCTGTTTATTCAAAACCCAAAACAGTCACTGTAGACAACGCCTGGTTGACGCTTTGCAATTTTTCTATGAAAACATATCCCTGTGTTTCTCGTGCGTAATAACGCGGTTATGAGCTTGGCGTACGAGTCGGCATCATCCAAGTTATTGCCTTATTCAAAACTATGTATAATGTCATTACACTAGACCATAGCCTAAATCGCATTAAGGGGTGGGTTGATCTATAAATAATTAGTAGAATGTTTTAATTGTTTTTCTTTTTTAAGTGATAAAATAGGCTTTTAATGGAATATTTTTCCCAAGTTCATCTTTCCAAACATAGTCGCCTTGAGTTTCATTTGCGTAATTTCACGTGGTCAAAGTGATTACTGATGCATAGCCTTTAAGAGGAACCAACATGAAGATCTGTTCATTATTCATTCATTCATTAGGCCTATGATTACAACTACATTAGCAGCATTACCAACAGTAAGCTACCTCTATTGTAATGTTTCATATAAATAATAGCACACAAACACTGTTCTTGCCTGTACCACATTGCCTGGCTACTTTCTAAAAAGCACTATGAGTTATGTGCTTCAGGGCCACCAAGGCCAAACCTTACTCAACTCTCTATTCACTAACACTGACAATGCCGTCTGGCATTTTTAGAATATGTCAAAATGACTAATGCACTATAATAAACCCAAGAGAGATAAAAATATCCAATCTTACAAAAAAGTTGCTTAAAGAGAGCTTCTACTATCACCACAATTAGCACATGTTTGAGTTTGCTCACATATAAACTCACATTATAGACATTTCTCCTTTTGCTCAAGGTGTCAGTTTAGAAAGACATCACATCTGAACAAATGTGTAGCAGAAAGTGGCTGGCTTGTAAATGATCTATTACTGCAGCGTGATCTATTGTTTTGATTTTGTCTTGCCCTTGAGAGAGAACAGGCGGATTAGGTAAACACTTATTCTAAAGCCATAGAAGAATGCTTTGTTTGCCGGAGAAAAAACATTCACACCTTCTTTTGACAAGGAGGTGATGCAGTTTAAATCCCTCAAAAATCATTTATTTAAAATTCTGTCACGCAATGTAATTATGTGTTTGAGATTATCATCCAAGTGAAACTGATATGGATGCCTGCAACAATTTCAGTCAGACATGCAAAATAGTGCAGTCCCTTTGAATTCAATGGGAGCGGTGGTGGGAGTAGTACTATGGTAGTAGTAATACAGGAGGTGTAGCACTAAAAGTATAATGCCTCCTCCTGGCATTCAAGACTTTGCCAAATGCCAATATATAAATGATGTCTCTGCCCATTCTGACCTTTTGCCTTGGAATTGGCACTGTGTATCTCTATAAATGTTCCAGGTATTAAAATAAGGTACATTTTGCATTGTGTGATAGCGATGCATTGGATTGACATAGTGTCCTTCAATACACCCAAAGCACTTTACATTGCTGTATTCATTAACTCCATTCTCGTAATAAGTGAACCTGCCACCGATAACTCACACCACATTTCTACTTGGCAAAGTGGGTAAAGTGTCTCGCCTAAGCACCCAATGACACCATGCACTAGAGCCACTGCGCCCCACTACAACGCCTGGTGTTCCCGGCAGCCTCCCATCCCAGTATTAAAGGGTCCAAGTTCACTCAGCTTCCAAAATCACACAAGATGGGGCACTAACATGGTGGTATGGTCAGTATTAGTAAGTCATCATACTTACAATCAGCCTACAGATTTGGTTAGTTGAACACTACTCCTAGGGGCTATTCATTTATTATTACGCTACATGCTAATACAACTGGAACTCGTCTCTGTATTTTGCCACAGATTTGCATTATACATTGAATCATAACAATTTTCCCATTTGAAGAGCTTGTCAAATACGTTACCTTTGTTGAACCAGCAGGCAGCAGTTGTTTCCGCTGTTTTGGCAGTGCACTGGTGCTGCTGACAGCGGACCATGGGTGGCCTGTGTATTTTTAGCCTGGTTTAATGATCCAGAGAGCGAGTGGTGTGGCTCGCAGCTCACCAGAGTGCTTCAACTCCCATCTTCTGCCAAAACCAGGATCCCCCCCACAACCCATAAGAGCAGCGCTACAGGACGGGCATGCACTTGACCCCAGCCCAACTCGAAGAGGAAGTGTCCTTGTTGCAAAGTGCCCTAGAGGAGAGGAGGCGGGGACAGAAAGGAGGCGAATTCAGCTCTTTCCAGCCTGGAGTCATTAGAGGAGACAAATGTTCTGTTCTGGTCTCCCCTCTGCCTCGCCATAATCAACTTTAATTACACCTTTGCTTCCATGTTGTTACTCATTATAGTCACTTATGTGTTAAAGTGACTGAAAATATATATTAAGATTACAATGTAAATCCTGCAACTAAAAACATAATAGTTGTAAAGATTATGAGATGCAATAACAAAATGCAAATGTATTCAAATTCCATTAATTGACTTACAGGGTACACTTCATCCTTTGCGTTTGCCCCATCCTTCAATGTCACCGGAGCAACCCATCAGGAACTCTGGACAGTCGCGGTACAGCCCCCAGGAGAACCTGAGCTGGAGGATTTAGTCTGTTATGCATGTTTTGGGTTGACTAGGACTGAACAATTAGAGAAAAATATCTAATTGTGATTTTTCTAACAAGCACTGCAATTAAATATGCAATATATGTTCTAATAATAAGATTCTGTTTAAAGTTCACATTTTAAATGTGTCCAGAAGAGTTGATGAAAAGACGGAAATATGAACTGACAAACTAATACAAGAATCACACGTCAGAATCCTACATTATGTAAGACAGAATAATTTGTCATTTGGAGAGGAAATCAATGTCTGCACTAATCTGTGCACTCTATGGGTCCTCTTTATTTGAGGGAGTTACTGTAGCCCTATACACCACCCTGAGCCCTGAGGTCAGCTGACCAGCTCCTGCTGCTGTGCCCAAAGCCTCAAGACCAGAGGTGACAGAGCCTTTTCTGTGGCAGCGCCCAGACTATAGAACAGCGCCCTCTGCCTGTCAAATCCTCTCAGTCTTCAATGCAGTTTGGCAGCGCCCGACTATAGAACAGCGCCCTCTGCCTGTCAAATCCTCTCAGTCTTCAACGCAGTTTAAGACTAGACTGAAAAACCACCTCTTCTCCCTGGCATTTAATACGAGCTAGACAGGATACCTTGGTGTATTATTGTTCTCTTCCTATGTATCATGTTATCTGGATATTTGTTTTCTGTTGACATTTATGTGAAGTACTTTTGGCAGCTGAAGTTGTTTTTTAAATGTGCTATGCCACATGCCCATATACTAATACAGGTTCCTCACAATTCTGGGATGAGACCGAAATACCAACACTGCAGTATAATAAATAGAAACAGAGAAAGTTCAAATTCTAGTATGGACAACGTAGACGTATAACAGAATTGTGGTTGTTGGTTGGCTTAAAAAAAACTTCAAAGATCAGGAAGTTCAGAAGATAATCTTTTCCAAATGTAGCTTTTCCAAACTAATTCTCTTCATCTTCGCCCAGGTCGGAGGTCAAACACTGCACTAGACGGTAGCAAAAAAAAGCCCTGGCTGTAAAGAAAATATGGAGTTTGTTCATCATCGTATATTTCCAAATCCTTCAAACATATGTGTCTTTAATCATGATTTTTGTTACTCTTCAGACATTTTCCACATGCCAAGATGTTAAACCAAGGAATTCTAACAGGAGGAAGCCCTGGGGAGTAGTCTATCATACTACACATGTGTTAACTTTAGAAGTGTGCTTGCTTTTTTCACCTTTTTGAACTTATAACTTAGAATGGCTGGGTGGCTAGGTGGCTTGCCCTCTTCAGGTGGGTGGAGAGTCCCTGCCTCAAGTGGAGGAGTTCAAGTATCTCTGGGTCTTATTCACGAGTGAGAGAAAGATGGAGTGTGAGATTGACAGGCGGATCGGTGCAATGTGTGCAGTGATGCGGTCGCTGTATTGAACTGTTGTGGTGAAGAAGGAGCTCAATCTACGTTCTTACCCTCACCTATGGTCATGAACTTTGGGTAAAGACCGAAAGGACAGGATCACAGATACAAGCAGTTGAAATGAGTTTCCTCCGCAGGGTGGCTGAGCGCTTAGAGATAGGGTGGGGAGCTTGGAGTAGAACCGCTGCTCCTCCACATCGAGAGGAGCAGCTGAGGTGGCTTGGACATCTGTTTTAGATGCCTCCTGGAAGCCTCCCCTGGGGAGGTGTTCCAGGCATGTCCCACCGGGAGGAGGCCACGGGGAAGACCCAGGACATGGCGGGACATGGCCTGGGAACATCTTGGGGCATCCCTGGAGGAGCTCTAGGAAGTGTCTTGGGTGAGGGAGTGGAGGAGCTCGAGGAAGTGTCTTGGGTGAGGGAGGTCTGGTAGTCCCTGCTTAGACTGCTGCCCCCGCAACCCAGCTGAAGAAAATGGATGGATGAAACTTAGAATGCAGCACTTTTCTGAATACTTTGAGATTCATGGAACAACATAGATTATCAGATAAGTCACGAAAAGTGGTTTATAATTTTGTAGGTCTATATAATTTGAAACATCTCTTCATACACACACTCTCTTGCAATTAGGCAACTATGTCTCTAGGCAGTTGTGCTAGAAATAACATAATTTTTCTTAAATATGACATTTATTGTTTTGTAATTTCATAAATTTGTATAAACTGTATAAAAACATTTTCCAGATAAGAGGTAGCATACCAAACAGTACAGACACGCAATTTGTAAGCAACTATAATTCATTTTAAGTCAGTTATGGCAACCAATGCAAAACTATAGTCCCATTTTCTTCTCCCTATAGATCTTACATAATAGCTTTTATTATTTGCACAGTGAGGGCAGAACAATATAGATCTACATCACACACTACCCCCCACTGTCACTGCTCTTAAAGGGGCTATTAAGCTACAGTCATTTATCGAACATGATTTGCGCTAATAATGAGGAAAAGGTGCACAGCTGACTTTGGTGTCCCAGCTTAAGAGTTCACTACATTTATTATTAATCAATACAACAATGTTCCAGACCTCAAGGGGTTAATGTTCTCCCTTACACGTATATATTCATACTCATGTTAGAATTATGACCCAAGCTTGAAATCTGACCTCTTACAAATAATGGTGTCCGGGCATGGCATTAGCACAGCAGTATAGAGCAGTACATTTTGTCTTGAGAATAGTGCAATTATCTGAACTGTAGGGGACATTTATAAATGACCATAGAGCATTGGGAGGGTCAACAAGGCCTGTCAGCGTCTCCATAGTAATGTGCAAATGTGTAGAACAAAAATATCTTATGTTTTGGAAAATATGATGGTAGTAGAGGCGACAGTAGCTCAGTTGGTGTTTGTCCACTGATCTGAAGGGTGGCGGTTCGAATCCCGCTCTCAACGTAAACATCATTGGTTGTGAGGGCAGATAGACTGACCCACAGGTTGGCAGTGCGATTCCAGCTCCCAAAGTCGAATGCTGCCATTGTGTCCTTGGGCAAGACACTTAACCGTCCTCACCCCCGGTGTCTGTGTACTGTGTATGAATGTGTGTGTGAATGGGTGAGTGGTTTCTTGATGTAAATGCACTTTGACCATTTATCATTGTTTTGTTTGTTCGAGATGAGCTACAAAGAACTTAACCATATACATACAAGTTCTCCTAAAGGGCTATGTACAATTGCACAATGGGGACAGAATGCAAAACCAAGTCGCAGGGTGTTGTGGACCATGTGAGCAATAGGGTAAGGCCCATGAGACATAGCATTAACCTGTGATTAGGAAGATTTCAAATTCAGGTGTTGTTTTTTCATTGAACTCTTGTGGCAGGAATACATATTTCTTCACAAAAAATGTCCTACTTTTTTTGGATTGGGCATTTCAACCCAAGCCAACACAAGGACTCAACAGTGGCAGATGTGAGCCAATGTCTTGCCAGTACGTACATTCTGAATAACGGTTTTAGTTTTAAAGTCAATGTAAAACCGCTTTAATCCCCTCACCATTTGAACCGTAGAGCTTGACGCAGTGTTCTTCAGGTCTTCATTGAGATGCCGAAAATGACCTTTGCTGGAAGTTCTGCGTTCAGCCAAGAGTTCATTTAGTTGTGTAGTCTTCATATCTGTGTGTATATACGCTGAAGCACTCGAGCTGTTATTTTTCTTCTTTCGGCTATGGAAAGAACTATAATTTCCCATCATGTTGTCACCCCGTGCAAATAATGTCAAAATGGCATCCAAACACTGTGTAATTTTGTATAGTAGAAGTGGGCTGAGAAATAACAAGGAAAGAAGTTGCATTAAGAGTTTATTGTGTCGATCCTAGTCTAAAAATGAAACAGTAATTTGAATGCCAGCAACAAATATGTAAAGATAACTATTCCATTGGTTGAATTTTTACATTTACATCCCATTTTGATACTTGATGTTCTGCTGCAGCTTTTCACATACTTAAAGGGCCCATATTACGCTATTTTCTGATTTATGTTATAATGTTGTTTCCTCATCACAAACAGACCTGAAGTTGTGTTTTCTTTCATTCACACATGTTTAACAAAAGTTCTTCTCTCAAATGGAAAGCACTCTGTTCCACCTTGTGATGTCATGTGGTAATACAGGGCATGCTTCACTGTGTTTTTAAACGCCATACACCTTTGCTAGAATCAACTGGATGATCTAAGTCCTGGAACTGCCAATCGCTACTGGTCTAAAGGTAAAAGGAGCTGTTAACTTGAAAACTACAACTAAGAGACATCACAAGGTGGAACAGAGCACTTTGAGCTTTGGAGATGTAGACAGATGTAGATAAAGGGTTATTCAAACATGTGTGAATGAAACAAAATACAACTCCAGGTATGTTTTTGAGGAGGTAACAGCATTATAACATGCCTTGAAGCTCACAAGAGTCCATTTAGTGTAATATGAGACTTTTAACCGTTACAACACTGTAATTTTCCCATTGTGGAACAAATGAAGGTTCTCTTACTCATTTTATCTTAGATTTGCCCCTGTACTTTCATAATTGGATTTTGATTAAAAGGCAAACTTCAACATTGAAGTTTTTCCAATTACAGTGCCTCCCTAGCCCAAGAGGCAGACCAAGGTATACACATCTCCTGCATGAACCAACCCCAAGTTCAATACAATTTGAAAACCTAACAGACAACATTCATTATCAAAAACAAACTGGCACAGTTCTTTTCCTCGTGGTAAGAATAATAAACACACCCGGTCTATTTGATGCCGATGTTTCTGCCTCTGCTTTGACTCCTCTGCTTGCATTATTGGAGATGGCTCATTTTAAGGTTGTTAATTTCGTGGCCTCCCAACTGGAGCAGTCCATTACCCAGGCAGCGGGCGACATCACGGGGACCCCGGGGTGACTGGGCTGTGATTTGTAACATGTGTTTCATTAGGCACATAAAAACAGACAGGGAAAGACAAACACAGATGAAAGAATGGTCAAACGTACAATAATGATCAGAGACAAGCAGCGGGATACAGCTACAGCTCCTGGGTCATATTTTGATAAGATAAGATAAGAGAAGATACGCCGTTATTGTCTCAAAATGGAGAAAATTGTCTTGATAACACGGAGGCCGTTGTTCTTGAGGATTTGGATGATGTGGATCAGGAAGAAAGGGCATTTGGCATAATATTCTGAATGACTGAAAATCTGTTGAATGAATTTTATGAAACAGAGCAGCTGTGGCTCAGTTGCTCACCCACTAAAACAAAGGTAGGTGATGTAAATCGCACTCCATGTGGTGCGTGCTGTTGTTGTGTCTCTAGGCAAGACACTTCACTCATCTTAACTTAGCATGGATGGTATGTGGATGAGTGATTGATGGTGAGCTGAGGGCCTGATGGCGTAGATTGGCAGCCTTGAATCTGCTCCATCTGCCCCAAGGTAGCTTATCGCCACTGAGTGTGGAGTGTTGAGCCATGACTATAGTGTTGTGCTATGAGAAGTCACAACACAAGTGCATGGAATTATCATTATTATCAACAGTAGATACCAGTCTTTCTTTTCCCAAATAATAACAGTAGAGAATGGAGAGATTAAAGGGCCCATATTATTCTATATTCTGATATATGTTATAATGTTGTTTCCTTATCACCAACATACCTGTAGTTTTGTTTCATTCACACATGTTTAACACACAAAACCCTGCATTTTAGTCTGAGTTCTTCTCTGAAACTGAAAACACTCTGTTCCACCTTGTGATGTCATGTGGTAATACAGGAAGTACTCAGCTGTGTTTTTATACTTCATACACTTTCACTAGAATCATTTGGATGATATCAGATCTGGAATAAAAGGTAAAACTACCTTAAAAACTACCACTATATGGCATCACAAGGTGGAACAGAGCATTTTTGGGGATGTAGCCAGACTAATACTAAAGGGTTACTCAAACATATGTGGATGAAACAAATCACAACTCCAAGTATGTTTTTGATGAGGTAACAACATTATAACATGGCTTAAAGCTCACAAGAGTCCATTTTGTGTAATATATGACCTTTAATACATTTCTGACATCAATGACAATGTTGCAAGACTAGACAGGGAATAGAACCACCCAGTGCTGCTGCCCACATGTAGCTGACTTGTGTTACAATCAGTACATCAGGCCTGTACAGATGGTTACACAGAGTACCAGAGACAGACAGAAGTCATTTAAGACTTCATAATGAGAACAGCTCCAGCAGCAGTGTCCTCAGGTGACTTTACCAGGGACAACTCACAGCACATACAAATGACTGATACAACTTTAAACTTAGCAAATATCAAATGTTATATGGTCTATTTAATGCTTTTACATATTGCATTTTGGCATCCCTCATCAGTTACATAAGTATAGACAAGTAATTCAAAATGGATGAATCTAGTGAGTGCTGAGCTGAGGGAAAGGCTCCTGCTCCATATGCCAATCTCCACACCAACTAACTCAAGGTAAAAATCCTTTAGCTGGAATTGAATAAAAAGTGCCATGTATTAACAACACCACAGAACATATAGTGCATGTGTCTACTTACTGAAGCCAAGTTGCAGTAAGTAGACACATTCTGCAGAAGCTTAAGGTACACTTTATTGTCCTCATAAACATTTGTCCTCTGCATTTGACCCATCCTTCAGTGCCACTGGGACAACCTGTCAGGAGCAGTGGGTGCCATAGTGCAGTGCCCGAGGACCCATCTCCAGAACTTGAGATAGACTCGGTCAGGGCTTCCTTAGCTGGAGGATTGCTCCAAATTGCTAAAATAAAGCCCTACCTTCCACAGGCAGATTTTGAAAAAGCAATCCATGCATTTGTAATGTCGCGTCTGGATTACTGTAATTCTTTTTTATGCGGGGCTGGACCAGGGCTCCGTGCAGAGCTTATAGCACGTCCAGAACAAGGAAATGCATGAGACGAGAGCACATCACGCCTGTGCTGTGCAACTGCACTGGCTCCTATTTCATATCGGGTGCAATTCAAAATGTTATTGTGTTTAAATGTGTGCGCTCTATGGGTCCTTTATTTGAGGGAGTTACTGCAGCCCTATACTCCACCCAGAGCCCTGAGGTCAGAGGTCAGCTGACGTCAGGGCTCCTGCTGCTGTGCCCAAAGCCAGGCTCAAGACCAGAGGTGACAGAGCCTTTTATGTCTTTTCCTATGTATCGTGTTATCTGTATATTTGTTTTTTGTTGACTTTCATGTGAAGCACTTTGGTCAGCTGAAGTTGTTTTAAATGTGCTATATAAATAAATAAATAAATATAAATTGAACTACTTACATATATTACACCTTAGCACTACTTCTGCCTCGATTAAATACGATAAACACTATACCTACTGCTTTTGACACTTCCTAATAATTCCTAGCAAACATACAGCTGGATTTTTAAAACAGTGTGTACATCCTTCACTTAGAGACAGTGGTGTAGTGTGAAACTGGAGCTTGATGTAAGAGCAGAGAGAGCGGCTCACTCCAGTCCTGTGTGTGGGAGAAACATGAATAATTCAATTTCAGGTGGTGACAAAAATAAATCATTACCACGTAATCAGTGAAGCCTCCGGGACACATCACATTCAGATCAGAATCCTCCAGAGCCTGTCACAAGCTTTTGACTATTTTTACAGCAAATTGGACAATCCTTTTTTCCCTTCAAAATACATGGCTATTACAGGATAGGAGATATTATACAAAAAGAAGAATTTGACTTTAAATTAACAAATACGAGAACACTTTGGGGTTCACAGCTAACGCACCAGGCGTTGGAATTCTCTATGTAAAAAGGGGAGGGGGGAGGGGTCTTGAGATGGAGTCTGGGCTACTGATTTTAAAGCTATGCAATGTAACTTTTCTGGTAGCAGGTTGGCAATTTGTAAAGATTTGTTATTGTTTTTCCAAGAATGCTCCATAGTATGGCATTAAAAGTTATTACCATCCATGGAGACAAGCAGGTGGACAAAGCCAAATTACAGAACGCAAGTGTTTCAAGTAAGTGAGTAAAGTAAATGCATCTCACAGTATAGCAATAAAAACACCCATAATTAATTAAATGTAAGATAAATGTTTAATGCCATACTGTGGAATATTCCAGGCAAAGCAATAACATCCCTATTACGCTTACCTCCTACCAGAAAATTTCCGTAGTGCTCCTTTAAACAGTGATGCAATCATTTAGTTCACGTATAACATCAGACAGAACTTTGTGTGCTTAAATTCACTTGCCTCCTAAACCAGTCATCAACAGCAGCAGAACTATCAGCCTCTTCAGCCTCTCCTCTTCCAGGGTCTATTGGCAACACAGAAGCACTCAGAAATGCATGAATCACTCTAAATACAACCTTGAGTGGCTAAATGGTTAAAAGCTCTTAAAAGTCAATCTTGCACGATATGTCTCCTTTTAAAATTCTACTCTCTCCCATGCTCTCGCCTGCTGGCCTTAAGGCTCTACTTTATGTATTCAGTAAACGTTTCATTGCACCTCACTCACTTCTGTATCTAGCTGAACTTTTATAAGCTCCAAAATGTTGAAAGTCATATTTATATCTTTTCCCAAATCCTTTACACATCCCCCCCTTTTTTCCTGAGACCCTGAGAAGCGTTCATTCACGTGTCGACCTTACAAGGGAGTCAGAGGGATCACTTCAAGCGGAGCAATTAGAAGAACAGCGGGATATAGATTTCCGTTGGCTGGGAAAACTATGGTGGGGAATTCTAATGCGCATGAATAATGGTACGCTAACTGTATTTAAGCATGGTTTGTCATTAATGTGTCACACAATGATATTACCGCTGAGGTAATCTGCTATGTCCAATCCATGTGTTTTTGTCTCTCTATAAAGCAGTATAAGTGATTGTGAGAAATGTGGAAATGTTATTGTGTTTTCCACTGTATGGCATTAGACTTCAATTAAAGGTGTGATTACATAAAAAAAAAAAAAAAAAAACATGCACTATTTCTGTGAGTGGGCTCGCCTCTCCACAGGTCTGAGCAGTAACTTGGCGTTGTTGTCAGCTGCTTGTTTCCATGTAGATAGATAAGAGATGTGTCAGTTGCTTTATATATCATTATAGATTAAAATGCATTAGTAAAGGGTTGGCTACAGTAGTTCAGTTGGTAAAGTGTTTGTCCACTGAGCTGAAGGTTGGCGGTTTGAATCTTGTACATATCATTGGTTGAGAGGTCAGATCCACAGACACACAGGTTGGCAGTGCAATTCCACCTTCCACAGATGAAGGCTGTCATTGGGCTAGACACTTAACCCACCTCGCCCCCAGTGTCTGCGTACACTGGTGTATGAATGTGTGTGTGAATGGGTGAGTGCTGCCTTGATGTAAAGTGCTTGGTAAAATGACCATTTACCAAGATTCAGTTAATATATTTAATGCAGTAAACATGAATAAGTACTTAAAATAAACAATACAAAACGCATTTGGTTAAGAACGGGGCCAAGTGTCATTGGCCAGGATCCTGAGGAAGATCTGGAGAAGGTCCTCAGACAAAAGCATACACCTCTTTCAAGGATAAAAAAGAACAACTTAAGTGTAGTATGAATTGTGTAGTACAGTGCAGTAACAGTAAAGTGCCTGTATGAGACTGGAGGTGTCCTTCCAGGTCAATACTGGAGGTGAATGTGTGAGTGACCATGGCTCTGGGGCTATAACGCCTTGTACAAAGTCATACATCACACTGCTTCACCAGGACAAAGGCTGTCAAGGCAGGGCAGGAAGAAACAGAGAGAAGAGAGAGAAAGAGAAAAAGAGAGAGAGAGACAGAGACAGAGGGACAGAAAGATGAGAGAGAAGACAGGGGGAGAGACAGGGGGAGGGGGAGTGTAAGGAGGATGGTGGGTGGAGCTGAGATAACCATTAACAAGAGATCAGCTCTGGATGGATTAAGATCAGACAGATTACAATGTGATTACACAGACAAGTACTATTAGCTTAGATAAGACAGACCACTTGGCACAGTCATCCAAGGATATGTTTTTTATGAGCAATTTGAGATGAATCAAGTGATTATTAATGCTTCTGAGAATTCTGAGTCTGCGGTATCCGACTATCGGCGCAGAGCACACATGACACTTTGACACTTTGGTATTTCTCACTTAATGGCATTGCTTGTATCCTGCATTGCGAGCGTGCCTATATATACTTATACTTAAAACAACATAACTCCTGCTATTATATTATACAGTATGGAAGCTATACAATTCAACAACTTGATCACCCTTTTAACTCCACAAACGTTAGGGCTATGCAGTTTTGGACCTAAAAATAGACTCAAGGTAAAATGGGAAAAATGTTTAGTTTATTATCCCGAGGCCAGGAGGATTGGAGGGTTTCCAGGAGAGGTGGCCACCAGCAGAAACACGGAAGTCTTCACCACAGAAGCTAGGAACACAGGAGATGAAGGTAAGTATCAAAAAATCACTGTGCAGTAGATGTAACAATCT
This sequence comes from Periophthalmodon schlosseri, assembly GCA_000787095.1. Taxonomy (NCBI): domain Eukaryota; kingdom Metazoa; phylum Chordata; class Actinopteri; order Gobiiformes; family Gobiidae; genus Periophthalmodon; species Periophthalmodon schlosseri. The sequence continues at coordinate 35,298 of KN486068.1, forward strand.
GTGAGAGTCTGTTAGGAGAGCTGGGTCTTTGTAGTCAGCTTGATTGCAGACCGTGCAGGTGAGTGGTTCCAGCAGACTCCGCCCACGTCCGCACACAGGTAAGAGGGAGGGGAGCGCCTCACAGGGAAGACTGGAATCACAGCCAGGGCCGTGACGCCAAATGTGCCAAATGTTGCACAAGTATTAGACATTTTAAATAAATGCAAGAAATTGTTGATATTTCTACAGGTTTTCTTTTCCACTTCCATAAAAATAAAAAAATCACCCCCATAACACATGTGGTACATGCTATTGTCTTGTCGCTATATCCAGAGGTAGTAGAGCAGCCAAAAATTATACTAAAGTAGGAGTAACGTTACCTCAAAATAATAACATTCAAGTAGAAGTACAAAGTAGTGGTCCAAAAAATTACTCAAGTAACAGTAAAAACAGTATTTGGGAAAAGTAATACTAAAGTAAAAGTTAAAGAGTAACAAAGAATAGACAGAAAGATGCAAAACTAAATCATATCTGAAGGAGCGGTGCAAGAAACACAAATGTTCAAATCATTTCAAATTGTCAACATAAAGCTTTTGGCACTTGTAGACTTTCTCACAGTGGGAAGAGGAACCAAAACTTTAACGCAAGTACGTATGTTTGCTGCTAGTAAAGTACTCTGAAAAGTACAATTTCTGTAAAAAGTTACTCAAGTAAATGTAACTGCGTAAATGTAACTGAGTACTACCCACCTCTGGCTATATCTCAAAGTCACATTTAGCAGACTTGAGTCCCCTTCACAAAGTATACGCCAGTCATGCAGCTTGATATATTCACGCACATTTCTTTCCTCCAGACAAACAGACAGAGGTGAGATTTTCCTATCTCCCTCTCCTCTCTGAAGTCATCCTTTCCGAGATGACAGCGTGCCAGTTACGTCTATACCGCCCATGTCCTTGAGCCCGGCAGACGCAGGCACCAGTCGGATATAATCATTTTGTCTGGGGCAAAGTCAACACGGAACGCAGGGGCTTGTTCTTTGTATGTGGCGGGCCTATTGTTTCTGGTCCTTGAGCAATAGTGCTGTGGAGGTATTGCTGAAGAACGCATTCCCAGAGCAGACAAAGAGAGAGATAGAAACAAGATAATATGACAATTGAACTGGCACAAAAGATTTCTGTCTTTTTGTACAGCTGTATACAACAATAATGTATATGATCGTATTTGTGCATTTGTATATAGAGACTCTAGAGGCAAGGTGGTTTAAATGTCTTGCCCAAGGACACAAAAACAGCATGCACTGGGGGGAGGAGGGACCAAATCGCCAATCATTGAGTCAAATGCAGCTACAGCTAATACAACACATAGTTCAAAACAAATCTGCTTAAAGGTGTAATTTTTCTGGTGAAAGGTCCACCACCTGTTTGTCACCATGGAGATGTTATTGTTTTATCTGGAATATTCCACAGTATACCATTAAACTTATCCATCAGACAAGACAAGTAGGCCAAGTTACATGTCTAATCTGTGGAAAGGGTATTTGTTTTTCAAAGCTTTCTGTTAGCAAGAAAATCACCTATAATTATATAAACACAAGATAGATAAGTTAAATGCCATATTGGCAAACATTCCAGGTAAAGCAGTAGCATCTCCATGGAGACAAGCAGGTGGATGGCCCCTAATAGAAAAGAGTACATACTGCACTTTTAACAGTTAATATGAGTTTCCCTATAAAAAAACATGGTGTTTGATTTTTTAAAATTTATTTTCTGCTCTATTTCATTACAATCTAAATTTGAACAATAATCTTAATTATTTGTTTGTATGTTTTTGTTTGGACAATTAAGGGCAAACAAGCCAAAGTAATATAGTACAAAGCCACAAACATAGTAATATAAAAAGTTGTTAGTTCTATTAAAAATGTATTACGGACAGTAGCTTAGTTGGTTTGTGTGTTTGTTCTCTGATTTGAAGGTTGGTGGTTCGAATCCTGCTCTCCTTGGTTCCTTGATATAAATCGTAAATGGTCACACTTTTATATAGCGCTTTTCTACCTTCAAGGCACTCGAAGCGCTTTACATCAAGGAACCACTCACCCATTCACACACACATTCATACACCAGTGTACGCAGACACTAGGGGTGCAGGGGTGTCTTGCCCAAGGACACCACGACAGCATTCGTTTATGGGAGCTGGAATCACCCTGCCAGCCTGGGTCAGTGGATCTGACTACTCCACCAATGATGTTTATGTCGAGAGCAGGATTTGAACCGCCAACCTTCAGATGAGTGGACAAACACTAACAACTGAGCCTCTGTTGCCCTGTAAAGCTCTTTAAGTGCCTTGAAGGTGGAAAAGCTCTATATAAAAATGGGACCCTTTACCATTTACCATGTATTAGACCGGATGCCAATATAACATCATGGAAAACAATATTAACTGGGTGGTCATAATGTTATGGCTGATTGGTACATGTGCATAGGATCAGAAGATAACGGCTCTACAGACTTTTTGATTATAAATCTAACTCATAAAGAGCATGTGAAGACTAAATATTTGTCAAGAATGAGAAAATTGCACACTATCAAAACCAAACACCTGTCAAATGATCCTGTCAATGCAATTACCCTGCCATGTATTCCACCACCTGTCAGATATGTCAAACCTTTGGCCCCCTCATCACCGCACATCACCACACAGCACCTTTTGGGAAATGAGGAGAGCTAGCAAATAGTGTGTGTATTTTTGGTGAACTGGTGCGCAGCCATGCTAATGTACCAAACTGTGTCAAGGGAAGATAGTGGCAGAGTGACAGAGGGGGAAAATACATGCAGAAAAGAGGCCAGGCTGCTCAGCATAACAAAGAGAACGCTTGTTGTTGGTGGATGTTGCATCACTTTGAAAACCAAGAAGAAAGACGTGGAGCTGTCAAAACTACAGGGATTAAAGAGTGTAACATATTTATCGAGCAAACACGAATGCTGGAATGAGACCCAATCATGTATGAAAAAAACCTGCATAGAAATGTTTATTCGCAACACAAGTAAGATCGTGTTTTATGTAATCTAACACACATATCTGCACATGTTTGAGACTAAAACGCCAGGTGTCATAATTGTTCGTTTGTAAACTTGGATTTTCATTCACAAATTGGGATGATCAAAAAGTTGTATTGATGGCATAAATGAGAGAAGACTTGTAATGGAAAGGAATGAAATAGTAATTCAGATAATTCTTTGAAAGTCAATACACTGGTTTGATCCCAGCTCCCACGATTGCAGACGTCTGTTGCGTTCTTGGGCAAGACACTCACCATGCTTAAGTTGTGTATGAATGTGAGTCCTTGTAGCTTAGAACCTAACCGAGATCCAGTTGTTTCAAACTGTCAACATTCAGCTTAGGGCTTTTTAATGGAGAGGTCTACAGGAGTCCTTTGTCAGTAAAAGCGTGTATTTTGGAGCAGAGTTTGACTATATTAGGCAAGTTTGGTCCTATATTACGCAAAAATTGACTCTTGTGAGCTTGAAGCCATGTTAGAATGTTGTTACCTCCTCAAAGACATAACTGAAGTTGTGTTTTGTTTCATTCACACGTGTTTGAGTAACCATTTATTATTAGTCTGTGTACATCTCCAAAGCTCAAAATGCTCTGTTCCACCTTGTGATGTCATGAAGCGGTAGATTTCAGGTTAACAGCTCCTTTTACTTTTAGTCCTGTAGAAATCGGCAATTCCAGGGCTGAAAATATCCAGATGTTTCTAGTGAAGGTGTATGGAGTTTAAAAACACAGTGGAGCACTTCCTGTATTACCACGTGACATCACAAGTTGGAACAGAGTGTTTTCTGTTTGAGAGAAGAACTCAGCCTAAATATGCAGGGTCTGTGTGTTAAACATGTGTAAAGGAAACAAAACACAACTCCAGGTCTGTTTGTGATGAGGAAACAACATTATAACATAAATCAGAAAATAGCATAATCTGGGCCCTTTAAATGATACTGATTAAATTGATTGAATTTCAAGACATATTTATTTGCCATAGCGCCCATCTAATCCTGAATTTGTTAAGCAAATAGGAATTCCCTGTATATTCCCTCTTATTTTAACCATTCTCTGTAAAAATACCCGATGAATAACCAAGATCATCCGAAACGACAACATGATACTTAAGTCAGTCTACTACACAGTAAAGCGTCACTTGGTTTTATTTTTAGACCCAGTGTTTTCTAAAGCTGTCCACACTGAGCTTTAGCCACACAACCTGAGACGCTCCTCCGCTGTGACCGTCCTGTCTGGGCTAAACACGTGTCAAATGGAATGGTGGTGCTGAGCTCATGGTTGGACCGGTGTCAGGGTCCTGCTGGGAGCTGAGCACAGAGCTGCTTTGGCTCTGTCTCCTCTCCACACTGACCCCGGCGCTGATGGGGTCACACACACAGCGCGTTTTACCCATCAGCGCTCACAAAAAGGAAAGAACTTGAACCTTAGCTCTGGCAGCACAAGATAAACTCAATACATTGTTATAACCAGTGTTGGGAAGTAACTAAATACTAAATGTATCGAGTGGCTATGTTCAGTTTTTCCCCCCGTAAAATCAAAGGAGTGGTATTTGATCAAGCAATTCAAGTTCAAACTGCATTAGTATATTGAACAATAGAACACATAGCTGTTATTTTTCACTTTCTAATCAGTGATAAATAAATGCAAACTTTAAAAAGGATTTTGTTTTTTTCTGTAAACAAAATTTTCAATTAAATGATGAACTGCCAACTGCATATTTAATATTTTTACATTTTCTTTATGGGCATGTCCCACCAGGAGGAGGTCCAGGACACACTGGAGGGACTATATCTCTCGGCTGGCCTGGGAACGCCTTGGGGTCCCACCAGAGGAGCTGGAGGACACGTCTAGGGTGAGGGAAGTCTTGGAGTCCCTGTCAAGACTGCTGCGACATATTCTTTAGTGCACTACTATTTATATTATTTTTGAGACATGTCAATATGAAATTCAAATTGGAAATACTATTTTTAAAAAAGAACCTCAGGACGATGGCCCTAGGGTAGGCTATGGGGATCCAAATAGATAAACAAATACACAAATAGTTTTAAACCAGAGGTTGAGAGAAGCATAGCTGGAGAAATAAAGTAGAAATGCACAAGTGTATTTAATAATGTGTCCAGGAAACACATTTTTCAGCTAAATCAAAGCCTGTGACGTTTTGCCAGTATAAATACATTGCAAACTTATGGGCTAAACATGTAGCATATGTCCAATCAGGAAGACTTCCAGCCACACAAAGCCAAGTCCCTGATACCGTGATCTCATTCATCTGACCTGTGCCAATACTATCAAGGTCCATACGACTTCAATTCATTTGCTGTAATGCGCTACAGGAGCAGAGCTAATCGCTAACAGTTCAAAACAAAGTCTCATTTTGATGGAATTTTAGACATGGCCAAAACCTAGCGAGTGGCTTGTTAGTTGTTTATATTTGTCTGTCTTGACTTTCTTGGGATAAACAAAAAAAGATGAACTGAAGAGCATATTGTTTGGTATTATTGTAGCCCCAAGAAAACAAGGACAAAAATGTTATTTTGTGTTTATTACAAGGGCTCTGAAGCTCTCTCCAGGTTGTGCCACCATATTGTTAGCATATGTAGAGAAATTGTTGCCAGGTGCTTTCTCAGAGAACCAGCTGCTCAGATAAGTTATGATGTCGGGTCTCTTTGCTTCAAAACTATAAAAATATCCAAAATGGTGAGTCCATGTTGGTGTTAAGATCTACAGCTTTGGACCATGACACCAAATGTAATGTGATGAAATAAATAAATACAATAAGAATAGGGATAATTAGAGTGTGTTAGTAGGTGTTCGATCATTCATTAGGGGCTTGAAAGATTATGCAAAAATATATAAAAATGATGCACACCTGTGGACTTGACTAATAAAATATACTCCTCACTGTAGGGTGTGGTACTTTCAGTGTAGTTAGCTCCTCCTTCAGACAGATATTCAAGGCAGTGACTTACAGAACCCTGTCAGTTATTTGGATGAGTGCCGAAATGTAGTCACTCTTAAAAACTCTTGTCCAGTTGATAGAATTCTAGCCTCTTCTCGTCCGTCTCTCTTCTTTCCTGTCTTTAGAATCCTAAAAGAAATTTGGACCCACTGGGCTATTTTCAGTGGTGGAAGGTAATGAAGTACAAGTTGTAAAGTACTGTACTTAAGTAGAATTTTTAGGTATCAGTACTTTACTTAAGTACATTTTACAGTGGATACTTTCTACTTTTACTTCACTACATTTGAGAACCAGTATCTATACTTCGTACTCCACTACACTACTGCACTGGACGGAAAAGTATAAAGTACTTTTCGTATTGTTTGAGGGGTTATATTTACCATGTTCATGGTAACATCCTGACTGAAGTTTTTGAGTTCAAGCTTCAGCTTTGAGCAAACAAAAATAAATACACAAAATTCATAAGAAAAATTAAGACATTGCTTTGTATTGCTGCTGTTGCATAATTTTTAAATCAATATCACTACATTTACACTTTAACAAATTAACACTTTATCAGAATCTGTGTGAAATACTTTTACTTTTTACTCTTAAAATGCTTTGACTTAAGTAGATTTTTTCAAATGATACTTTTACTTGAGTAACTTTTTACCTCTGTATCTACAAAATTGAGTACTTCATCCACCACTGACTATTTTCCACAACATATTAAAACCTACACCCTAAGTGAATCATATTGAGTTAGCAGAGCACAAAACACTGCACTGGAACACTGTAATCTTGTTTTGCTGGTTACTAAATCTTCTTCCCTGTTGTTGGATGTTAGCAGTTAGCAACTTAGCAGTTTCCTCTTTAGTATTTCCTGCGTCCGAAGGTTCTACACAACGGCAGCCTGTGTGATATATAGCACGTATGATGCAATGTGGCTGAAACAAACCTCTAATGCTGCAACACTGAGTATATGGCCCCATAAGGTTTGCTTTGTCAGGGCTTTTTACTTTTCTGCACTTACAAGCTGATTTTGGGCTATAACAATCTCACTAGGGCTATTGCGATCTCATACTATCGTTATATGGGTCTATCTGGTGCAGTGCAAGAACAATATTTTAATAGTGCGAGTTGACAGAGTATGACTATATATTTTACTGTCCTGTAAAAGTTGATATAGACACGAAGCGTTCACTGACTGTTTTTTATATGCGGGAATATGGGCGCTGACAGTGAGATACAGCTTGCTTTTCCTTATGTTATTGAACTGACTTTTAATAAAAACACACTCGTCTCGGCACACTACTGCACAACGCCATTTGCAGTTTGTGTCTGAATGAATGAGTCACTGCTCTGACAGCTCCTCAATGAAACAAGTGTTCAAAGTCAAATTACCTTTTCAAGTCCCGGCAGTGAACGATACATAACGTCCCAAATGTCAAACAATAGCTTTTTAATCAATTTGATTTATAACCAATAGTGAGTGTATTTGTTTGGGTAAACAGTGGGTGAGTGAGTGCAAATGTAAATATTAATAGAACTGTTTTAACATGTATTCTACCTGAAATGGAGAGCATTCAGAATCTTGTTTTTGGGAATAAAATCTATTGTGGACTATCAAGAGGAACAAGTTTTCTGACGTGTCTGCCACCTGCGTGAGCTCGTCTCCATGGATATATTAATGCGCTTCTTCAGTTCTGAGGAGGCGCTAGCTACACTGGAACTAACACACCTATTGTTTACAGTTTCTGTTTGTTAGCTAGGGCTACAGACACTGTAAACAACAGGTGTGTTAGCTTCAGTGCAGCTACCACCTCCCTTCAGATAGATATAAGGCAGTGTCCAGGTGATCTGACCAGAACTGAAGAAGCGGCTTGGACGAGCAGCCAAACGTCTTTACTCCTACAACTTTCTGTCCAGTTGATGGATTTGAATTTTTCTTTTACTATACCTGGGCAACTGAGGGATTACACAGACGTTCCACAGTATGGCATTAAACATCTATTCAATTAGGTGTTTTCATTACAGATAATACCGTGCATTCTTATAGTGCCTCTCCACAGATCTGACCTGAACATTTCCTCTATATGCATTTTTAAATATCACATATCTCCATTAGTTACAGACAGAAACATACTCACAGTAACTAAAAGCATTCTATATTTCATAAGTGACATCAGCAGCAGTAGTATAAGTAATACATTCTTGTATTCAATCTCATCACTCCAGGCTAAGTGGCTGTAAATTATGTTGCGAATGGTGACAATGATGAAGAGCGCTCACTTGGGGCAGTGAATAAATATGTCTATAGGATCTGTGGGAGTACTCCAGGAGCAGGAAGTAGAGCCAGACATCCCTCATCCTCACCGTCGCAGAGGCCATTCATCTCATCTGTTCATTAACTCAAAAGTTGTATTTATTTAAAGATGCATCATGTAACTTTTCTGGTGGACTCTCTGCCATCTGCTTGTCACCATGGAGATGTTAATGCTTTGATTCAAATGTTCCACAACATGGCATTGTACTTTTCTATCTCCTCGGACACAAGCAGGTGAGGCTGGAATACCAGGTTATATACATTTTTGAGCTGCTATAAAAACTCAGTGATTGTCCTTGATTAAGTAAAAAGTTTAACGCCATACTGCGGAACATTCAACAAACTATTCACACCTACAAGGCAACAAGCAGATGGAGGACCCCTCACCATGTAGTGAACCATAAAGTAAGCTAGTTGTCTCTAAATATGCATATATATTGTCATTAGTTCCGGCCTTTAGCTTTATTTAACAGAACACCCTCATAACGTGAAATGGGGGTGAAAAGTGGGAAGGACAAATTGTCATAGACACGCTGCAGCTTAGACCACTCTACTACAAAAGTCATTTCCCCATAACAATCGTATTTTGTTATAATCTGAATGCCCTTGAGTGACATCCCAATGAGCTGCGGCTTCATGTTTTTAATGGCATTTTCCGTAGTTTGCATTGGGATATGACTTGTGCATCCGGACCTGAGTGAATCATTGGGAGGATATGGAAACAGAGCAGAAGGGCCTCGGGCAGATGTCTATTGACTGTCATGAATGCCAAACACCTGCAGAGCTCCAGGTGAGACGTCTGCTCCATATGGTTTTCACAGCAGTAGCACAACAGGTAAATTAGGCTGTTGTGGTAATATATTTAGGACAGCGTTTCTTCATCGCAGTTCTTCCAAAGCTGTGGAGCAAATGCTATGAGAAACTAATTAACATATAAAGAGAGATTTGCAACCTTCAATATTTAGTCTCTTTGTCAGCAAATCACAGTCTGCACTTTTTACCTTTCATTCAATAACTTCTCATTTGATTCATATAAATACACTCTCTCCTCTCTTTTATCTTTTTATTTCAGTGCCTCCTCAGCCCGTCCATCTCCTTCCTCTTCTTCCTGCGGGCTATATCTGCAAATGTCAATGAACTGTATCACATCTCACTCATTTTTGTTTAAGCTCCGTGGTGGAATTTCAGCGCACAAAAACAGATCAATATTTTTTTTTTTTTCATTAAAACCATTTAACTTTTCTGGTGTAGGGTTGCCCCTCTTGCCTGGAATGTTCCACAATATGGCATAAAAAACAAATTTATTTCCATGGAGACAAGCAGGTCAGATATAAACTGTATAAAGAAGTGGACTAAGTGAGTGTGACGTCACCCACAGCGTTCGGCTCCAGTCAAATGAAGCTCATCGAGGCTGGAGCAGTTATAGGGGCCAATTTGGAACCGAGTTGGAATTGTGACCGCGAGTATCATAGCAACCACGGAGCCAATCTAGAGTGAGGCTGTTGAAGGTAAATGCCCCTTCCTGTCTGCACTGACAGATTGGCTTAGCAACGCTGTCAATGCTGTCTTAATTTAGGGACAAAATAGCAAAATAAAACCCCCGGGATCATGTAGAGCGGGTTAATACGAATATTTTAAGACCAATATGACAAGCTTGACAGCAGCAGTTACAGAGAGGAGGGCGACGTTTCCTCAATAGAAAGTGAACTGGAGCCAGAGTCCATGGAGCGGGAAGCGCGCCCATGCTCACTGAATATTTGGAACGTCCATTTATACAAACAGTCTATGAGGTCAGGTCTGGCTCACAGTAAGAATACATGTTTTCAATGTATTTTTGAGCAATAAAAACATGTGTAATTGAATACATGCTACATAGATAAGTTTAATACCACATTCTTGGCAAAGCAATAATATCTTATCCACCAGAAAAGTTACACGGTGACCCTTTAACCTGACATCTGCTTCTCTCATGTTACTGTCGACTTTTTGAACTTGTGAGAATCCGTGCATGCTGCAAAAGACGCGTTTTTCAGTTGCGTCCATTTGCCCAGCACCAAAATGAAGTTTGTTCTTGTTTTAATTACACGCCGTAGAAACAATGCTCTGCCCGATCACACTGCAGAATATTGATTTGTTGTTGCTTATGGGAACTCTTCATGAATTATTGATAAGGCCTCCTACCTCTGGGGTATTTGCATTTCGCTTGTCATTTAATGAGACATTTGGGCTTTAATATTCTACGAGATGGATGATGTGTCACAGTTCCTGAGTCTATTCACTTTGTATTGATACAGGACATCTGGGTTTTTGTTACACTCTTAGAAATTTACCGTAATAAAAAACCCCATATTGTCCAGGGAGGAATAACCTAAAGCGAAGCAAGATGCGTATAAATCACAACTGCACCGCCCGGGGCTTGGACCACATCCATACCGCACTTAAACACGCAAAGATAGATAGTTTGCTATCGCTAACATGGCTAGCACCCGGGGGAACTATTTGCCGAAGAATATCTCCACTTTCCTAGGTTATCTCCCAGAGCATCAACAGAGCACCAGCTAATATATTCCTTCTGGGGAGGAGGCTGCGGTACCCACCTGCCCGTATCCGTGGAAACACATTAAAACCCCACCATTTTAAAGCGGCTTCCTGGAGATCACTAGTCGCTGCCTCTGTGTGAATTTTGCTACTGATCTATTTGCCGCTAGGCTTTACCCCCAACTGTATACAAACCCCAAAACAACTGAGAGAGTGAGGGAGAGAGGGAGAAACATACATCTGTCGTACCAAATAAAAAGAGGTGCTCCCGGGCTGAAGGAGGGAAGCAAAGAGCCGCGTTTTGCCTCGGCTAATTCCTGTCTTCAAATTCAGCCGCTTGATGGAAAGAACTAAGGCTTTGGTGTTGAGCAGAGAATGTGTCATTGTCACAACTGTCAGTCATGTGGAGCAGGCAGCAGACTCTGGCAGATTAATGGACAACTGTAAGGAGAGGGTTTTTTCAAAGGAGAGATTGAAAGAGTTCAGCACTGCTAGTTTGAGAATTAGGAGCAACAAAGTGGAACAGATTGTAAGAGAATGCCACGCTTTGAACATGACGTGTATAGAGCAGATTTGGACAGCAGTCGTGGTTTGATTAAAACCTCTCAGCTGGGTAAGGCTTCAATCAGGCTTATGTGTTTAAGTGGTATTTAAGTGGCAGTGTTTTACAGTGAATACGTGGCACTGACGGCGCACTGGTAATCTTGGCATTTGTAAAAATCCAACATGCAAAATATTTCAACCACAAGTGAAGATAAATAAAGATTCTCTCTGATCTGAATCCTCACTACCTAAACCCAAGAATAATCATGAACCAGTGCTAGTGCAACCTATACAGCTCAATGAGTGAATTCTGGAGGTTCTGAGCTTTCACATGACGCATGGCCTGTCCATTTCATTTTTTTCATGTATCCTTATTTATACAGAGAGAGCCCGATGGGAGCACTCAGACTCTCCTTTTCATGGGCGCCCCTTATAGAAAAATACAAACAAAAACAAACAAAACAAACTACTTATGTCCATTTAAAACATTAAAAACAGGAGCAGCTGTGATTATTAAAGTGCATTTGTGGCACCACTGTATCCAGTTAGATGAACAAAAGATATGTCCATTTAAAACATTAAAAACAGGAGCAGCTGTGATTATTAAAGTGCATTTGTGGCACCACTGTATCCAGTTTTGCATGTCCTATTCCATTTTTATGAAGAAAAATAACCAAAAGCTATACTATATATACTGAGAATAAGACAAACGTGTATGTGTCCTCTATATGCAGCTTAAGGCAGTGGTGACCCAGGTGCAGTTGTGATTGTAGAACCTTTTTAAAATAGCACAGGCAAAATAAATACAGTTTGTTTCAGTTAGCAGCATAAATATACGTTGTATCAATGATGAAACAAGTCTCTCCATGACCAAAGTACATCTCCGACATGTTAGTGCCATATGAACCATCTCAGACTCTGAGGACTTCAGGGACCGGCCTCCTGCTGGTGCCCAGAGTCAGGACTAAACATGGGGAATCAGCGTTTCAGTCTTCAATCTTCCTGAAGATGTGAGACAGGCCTCTACTTTGACAATGTTTAAACCCAGACTCAAAACGGTTCTGTTTAGCTGTGCATATGACTGAAAGGTTTTTATTCTGCACTCTTCTCTTTTAATGTAAATATTATGATGATTATCTGCACTCTTTCTTTTAATGTAAATATTATGATGATTATTTGTGATTATTTATGTTTTGATTTGTTGTATTGTGATTTGAATGTCTTTCTTATTCTGTAAAGCACTTTGAATTACTGTTGTGTACGAATTGTGTTATACAAATACATTTGCCTTGCCATGATACCTGTTTCCTGCGTGTAATGAAACTAAAATGCCAAACCTATAATCCTAAAATGTACAGTTCTTGGCCAAAGGCAGCACTTTGTAGATCACCAATCCTCAAAAGCGTTAAGTAAATCCAAGCTGAAAAAACAACACAAAACAAAAAATCTCCTCCATCCAAATCTACGTTTGAGCAGTCGCAGATATAATGGCTTTGCGCTGCCAACTTGTGCATAGACATTTGGATAGCACAGTGCATGGTAATTATTAGTTATGAAAGCGAAGCATTGTTTATGAACCATAAATGCCAGAGTTACAAGGCGTCCCATAAGCCCAGCCAATGATTTGTAATAAAGGCTCTAAAGCAGAGGATTAAATTACAATTGGGAGAGAGGTGCTTTCGCTGCAGAAACACAGGCCTGATGCAACACTGCCAGATTACATTACTGCTCCTGTTATGTGCTGCTGGGGGAATGCAGAAGAATGAACGTCTGTACAACTGCCACATGACACAACATTGTTCTAGTGTCAAATGGATAAGTCGAACATGTGCTGGAGATGTTAAAGCCCCTGAGTGACATTTAAAATAGCTTTATCAAATAGATCTAATAATAAGTGTGCTGTCTTTGCCTTAGGAGCCACTTGTCTCCATAGGAAAGAAGTAATAGGTTTTGACATCCAGGGATAAAACAGCCTTAACTTAATTAGCTTGAAAATAACATACTTAATAATACAAGGGCCCATATTACCCTGTTTTCTGACCTATGTTATAATGTTGTTTACTCATCACTCCGTACCACCTTGTGATGTCATGTGGTAATACAGGAAGTGCTCCACTGTGTTTTTAAACTCCATACACCTTCACGAGAATCAAAAATCAAAATTTCAGCTGAGATTTCCCATCTCTACTAAACTAAACGGTAAAAGGAGCTGTTAACTTGAAAACTACTGCTTCATGACATCACAAGGTGGAACAGAGCATTTTGTGATTTGGAGACATGATAATAAACAAAACACAGCTCCAGGTATGTTTTTGATGAGTTAACAGCATTGTAACATGGCTTCAAGCTCACAAGAATCCGTTTTGAGTAATATAGGACCTTTAACATTGCTAACTGGTCATTGCAGAGTCCCATCCCAAATTAAAACGTGCTTATGTATTCTATATCTCGTAAAATCTCGTACATAAAAACAGCTTCCAAGAGCTATGGAACACCACAAGTACAAAACTTAAGTAAAAGTACAGATACAGAGGTAAAAACTCAAGTAAAATTAAAAGTATCACATGAAAAAATCTACTTAGGTAAAAGTATTTAAGTACATGTTTAAAAATGTACTTTAAGATAAAAAAGTAAAAGTATTTGTTGTTAATTTGTTAAAGTGTTGTTAATTTGTTAAAGTGTTAAACATAGTGATATAGGTGATATAGATTAAAAATGATACAGATTTTGGTCAACAGTAGCAATAAAAATCCATTTTTAGTTTTTCTTATGAATTTTGCGTATTTATTTTTGTTTGTTCAAAGCCGAAGCTTGACCTTGAAAACTTTAGTCAGGATGTTACCACGAACATGGTAAAAATAACACCTCAAACCATATGAAAAGTACTTTTTACTTTTCAGAAATGTAGAGGAGTAAAAAAGTACAGATACCTGCTCTCAAATGTAGTGAAGTAAAAGTAAAACTTGAATACTTGAATAAAGTACAGATACCTAAAATTCTACTTAAGTACAGTACTTTACTACTTGTACTTTACTATTTATCATTTGTCACATTTTTGCTTGGATGGGAGGTATATGTTGAGTGAAATCCACCAGCCCATTTGGCAACACCATCTGTACATTTCTATGCATTATGTACATCCCTATGCCTTATTAAAAGTCACATTTGTATTATTATTTTGTTTGGAATGTTGTACAAGTTGATGTGACCCACAAAATGCACCATGCTATTTTACTGATCCATCAAACTGTATTACACATCTGTCCTTTTAAAGTCCAGACTCGTGATGATAGTAACAACATGGGACTTTTTACTTGTGTAGAGGGAGATAGGATATGGCAGGGCATCTGAAGTATGACATCTGGGCTGTGCATTGTGTGGCGCCCCCCTTCCTCAGGCACTGCCCACCTTGCCCATAGAGGCGAGATAGCCCCCCTGCTTTTAAATAAACTTACAGTTATTTCAAAGTTTGCATGACCCATTCATAATAATTAATACAATAACATCATCTTTAAATACTGGTTTTCCTCCTTTTTTAGTTTAATAGCCAAATTTACAACTGATGTCACAATCTTAGAACATACCGGCACATCAGGGTTGCCAGGCTTCAGACGACCCCCCACAAGAGCGTCTAAAAAACGCCCAAAACCCATGAAGCGTACGTGCCTACACTGTGTCCACTGTATTTATAAAAGTAGCACTCGTCCCGTGATACAAAAACTTGTCCTAGTCTATGGGAAAACATCGTACCTGGCAACACTGCGGCACATGGCACACATTCTACATTCAAACACTGAACCAGAAAATTGTGTATGAAAAAACAAGTTAATGCGACAGAATGTTACAACTGGAAATGAGGAGGTAGCTTTGACAGAGGAAGGACATACCGACTTTGTTTTAGTGTTTGTTTGTCTAAGGTGTATCCCATAATGCTTTGCGATGTGATGTCACAGTCTATTTTGAACAACTATGAAAAGCACTATTATAATATGTTTGTATGTGGTATCACTGTCAGTAAAGGCTGAAGTCTTGTTTTCCAGATTTTAACAGTGGTGTTCATGATGATAAGTCAGAAAAGTTAAAGCTGTTTGGGTGAATGCGGTTCTTTCCGCTCCTCCTCACCCGCTCCCCTCACCCCTCCTCTCTCCTCCCTCAGGGGCTCCTCTTTAAACGCGGCAGGGACAAAGGAACACACAATAGAGCCAGTCTCAGGTGACAGGTGCCCTTGTTGTGCCTTTAGCTCAAACAGCGCCAACAAGCCCTCTCCGGCGCCCTCATAAAACATGGAACAGCCTGACATGTGTCTCAAATTCAACAAAAGAGCTAGCTAGCCGCGCACAATCACAACCAGACATACAAATGGGATTTTTATATTACATTACCCGGCTAGCTAAGTTCATACCGGGACATGAGTATATTGAGTGTTGTAATAGTTTTTGTTGTGTACCCAGGAGGGAAAGCAGAAAAGTCAGTTTCTCTGCCCTCTGCTGACAAAAGGAATCAATATGTTGCTATAGATTTAATTGCATGTCAGAGTGCCTCTCCTCTCCACGGCTATGATATGTCAGTGGAAATCAATAAGACAATGTCACTATAGTGTTATCAGACGCTCCAAGTGCTAATGCGAGTCTTATTCTTTGGCTTGATAAAGGGTAAGCAGTTTAAGTTACGCAATTCACATTTTCCTGGATGACCTAAGACACATTCCTCCCATTGACTTATGATTTACCATCACAGTCAAAGGAATTTACAAAGTTTTAAGGCCTTTTCAGTTAGTTTTTATGGTATTACCGTCGTTGCCAGATACAAATTCAAAATCTTAATAATCTATGCAACAACAAACAATACAATACCAGAAATGGGTTGTATCCATAGACTGTATAAAGAAGTGGACTAAGCTCGTCAAGGCTAGCAGTTATAGGGGCGAATTTGGAGCCATATTAGGAATTCTGAATATCACAGTAACCAAAGAGCCAATCTGGAACGAAGCTGTTGAAGGTAACACCCCTTCTTGCCCATATCACTGGTTTGGCAGGGGGTGGGCGCTTGGCATTGCTGTCAGCCTTAAGTATATTTTTTTATGTAATACTTTTACTTGAGTATTTTTTTGCTCCGGTATCTACTTTTACTTAAGTAATAAAATGCAGTACTTCTTCCACCATTGGTCACTGATAGGTCACTTACTCCATATAAAAATGCCTTATCCGATCTCAGAATAGATCTCCAAATTGCTTATAATGCCTTATTCACTAATACAGAACCAAGAAAAATGCAATGCCAACCAAACCAAATCTCTCAAAAAGCAGAAGCAGTGTTCTTTCGTCTTTCTTTCTTTATCTTTGTTCATACAGGGGAACCCAATGGGAGCACTTGGGCTCTCGTTTTCGTGGGCGCCCTGTTTAAAATACAATACAAACGGAAAAAAACAAACACAACAACCAAGTATATAAGTCCATATAAAACATTAAGAACAGGAGCAGGTGTGTGTATAAAAGTTTGTTACCAGATTATTAAAATGCGATTGTGTCACCAACGTATCCTCGTGTTCATTCCCTGTTCGTTCTTCTGTCACTTCTCAATGTAAATAATCCACTTGTAGTTGTTGCCCCTCCATCTGCCTTGTATATCGCTGTGTAAACTCTCCGTGACCTTTCCCTCTCCCTTGTGCATTCATTCATGAAATACATTATTTATCCCGGCGCGGCCACATCAAACCTATTGTTTACATAGGGCTGTAAAAAGCATCCGGCGGGCTACTGAACGCCATCATGACATGCCTATAGCTGCACACCGAGACAGCGAAAACATATGTGAGATTTGTTTTGACAAATACAACATATTCACAGTCCTTTGATAGAGGATTTCGAGAAAACATCAATATGCGCCAACAGTGTTCGTACACATGTAGAAAAACAACATCTGCTCCTTGTGTTAACTGCCTGTCTGTTCACAGTTAGACAAGTGTAAATCAGGAGAGGTGCGTCCCGAGCCTGCAGCCGTGCTAGAAATGTTAATGTATTTGCTAATCACATGAACTCCCGCTGGCTGGTAATAGTGGGCATAAATAAGCACTAGAGCAGCACTGTTGTGTTGTTTTGCTTTGTGAGTGGATGCGCCGTGGAATTCATTAAGAGGAATGGTGAGTCGGGATGTTGAGCAAAAACATCATCAGTGTTGATTTAAAGGTCCTATATTACACAAAATTGACTGTGTTGTTATTTCCTCAGAAACATCCCTGCCGTTGTGTTTTGTTTCATTCACACATGTTTGAGGAATCCTTTATTATTAGTCTGTCAAAGCTTAAAATGGTCTGTTCCACCTTGTGATGTCATTAAGTGGTAGTTTTCAATTTAACAGCTACCTTTTACCTTGTTCAGTAGAGACTGGGCGACAATAACTCAGTTGCTAGAGTGTTTGTCCACTGACCCATACGTTGGCGGTCCGATTCCAGCTGCTGTTGTTGTGTCCTTGGGCAAGACATTTAACCCACCTCACCTCCAGTGTCTGTGTACACTGGTGTATGAATGTATGGGTGAGTGGTTCCTTGATGTAAAGTGCTTTGAGTGCCTTGAAGGTGAAATTATCCAAATGATTCTAGTGAAGGTGTATGGAGTTTAAAAACACAGAGCACTTCCTGTACCACATGACATCACAAAGTGGAAAAGAGCTCTAAAAGCCTAACCGTACAGGGGGTGTGTGTTAAACATGTGTGAATGAGACACAACTCGTTTGTGATGAGGAAACATTATAACATGGATCAGAAAATACAGTAATATGGGCCTTTATAGTTGATACCACAGTGACACTAAACAGAATTATATGATCTGATTTTGAAGTATTTAGGCTACAGATGTCAAATATACTTTCAGTTTGCCCATTTAGCCCATTCTTTTGCCTTAAAATAGTCTTTTACTACATAAACAGACTGGTCAAAGATTTCATTTATAAGGTGAAGCCCACTTTTTTAAGCATCCATCAAACTGTCTATTATTCATTTAAACCTCCACGTCAGTTTTATCCTTCACATCACTTGTTTCCTTTAATTATTTAATAAAAAATACTGTATTGTTCTGGTGTAAGGAAGCACACGGAATTTCTTCTGGTTGTTTATTTCCTGAACAAAAGGGTTACTGTAGGCCATAACTCACGCCAAAACAAGAGCAAAACAGCAGCGGTCTCACCTCACTAGAGCCAGTCTCCAAAACAGACCAGTAACTGACCAACAGACCCCTCAACTGGTCGGCATCACAACAAGTGTCACATACAAAAGCAGTTACATTAACAAAAACAACAACAAAAAAAGGTGTCAGCTCAACTCACAAAATATCAGATCATTACAATACTTTACTGTAAAAAAAAAATGTTATTAAATTTAAATTTCAAGTTTTACAATGTGGTTCCTTTTACCTTATGAAGAAATTCTGATACATACAAATCGTCCAATAAACAAAGTTTAAATTTGAGGTAGAATCCAGGGCCAGTTCAAGGGGGAAGCAGTCTAAGCAAAGACCCCCAGACTTCACCCACCCCAGACACTTCCTCCAGGTATTATTATCATTTATCTAATTATAGCCATAAGGAGGTACACTAGAAAGATGTGAAACTTAAAACCAGTATGTGTAATTTAGGGCTGAGATTCACAGGGTCCCTAGTGA
>KN486069.1:3225-16987 GCA_000787095.1 Periophthalmodon schlosseri
TGTAGCCCTCCATGGCGGCCAGCAGCTTCTTCGTGGTGCAGTTTGTGGAGTTGACCTGCTCCCACCAGTTTCCTTGGTACCATCCAGGAATGATCCACTGGTATTTACTTCCGTACATGTTCAGGTTGTATGCCTTGGATAAAAAGATGCAAGAAAATATTAGCATTTATGTCTAATTTGTAAGAAGTGATTTTAGATTAAGTTGTACTCACACAGCAGAAGACTTTGGATGCCAAGTTCTCGTCAAACTGTCCAATTATAATCCTTACATCATTGTCCTGTCAAAACAAACAAAAAACATGAACTTCATAAGGAATTATAATGATCAACCAATAACAAAATTCAACATATGTTTGTAGCAGTCTTTTCTTTTTTTTTTTTTTTTCTTTCTACAGCTCTCATAAATGACCTTGAGATGTATATCTTTCCATCTTCCCTAAAAAGGTCATTCTTTCACTCATCAATAGTGACAAAACATAAGAAGTGACTTATGGCCTGCACGATTTTGAGAAAAAAAAAATCAAATTGCAATATATGTTTAAAGATATGATTCTGTGAAGAGTGCACATTGTAAACAACACCGGGAGAACATTTGAGACAAGACCGAAATATGAACTGATGAAACTGATCCAAGAACCCCGTTTCAGAACTTGTGCTTGGAGATGTCTCAGTTGCAGGTACAATGTCTGAAATACAGGTAAAACAAGATATTTCTATGAAAACACAGGATATGTTGTTCTTTGCGGAGGGTATTCTATCATCCAAATAAATGCCGCCTTTGGATTTCACTGTGTTATATTGCACAGCCTTACTTTCTGACGCATTTAAGTTATTTCATAAAGCAGAAGTCAGTCTGTGGCATGGGGATTCACAGCACATGGCCTGTTGAGCTGAATACATAATTTACTACTGCTCGGTGGAAGTGTAGTGTTTGGGAGGGAGAATAGATCAGCTCTAAGCCAACAGTCTGTCATTTAGTGCACACCTCCATATGTATGTCACCCACAGACGTGTGTTTGTATACGAGCGCGAAACACAACCAGACAAACACACAGCCGCCTCAAACCGGGCCTGACAGGTATGAGCATCGGCTGCGTAGATTTTATACAACGTGGCACATGCGATTGCCCTGTCACAACAAATTAAAGTGTGGAAGAAGTTGCAAATGGAATCAAAATTTAGCTCATAACAATAAAAAGACTTGATGTGTTTCATGCTCTCCCTCGCTGCATGACAATGTGAAAACCTAATGAAAACAGTCCACGAAGTGTTGCTCCTGAGGCCATCTCATGCCATATGTCACGTAACGGAGGATCAGAGGGGGCGGCCAGTCACTGTAGTGGGTCCAAACGCTGCAGGCGATGGGGACACAGTGCAACCCAGGGGACAAAACAAAGCTAGAGGACTCTACATCTACAGTATACTGCCGTTATATGCAGTTAAAGAATGTATTTTAGAAACGAAGCTTATCATTCAGAAAGTTTGATTTTGATAAAGCTCGTCACACACTAGAGGAGTGGTAATACACTATAATTGTAACACTAAATATACAGTGATATCGTGTTGTCCTCTTGGTGACTCTAGCTAATGTGTTCTTTACCCTTGTAACGGGATAGTTGGTTATATCTTGCAATGAAAGATAAATCATAATAACTGAGGGTGTTCGAATTCAACTTGGATGACCTATAATCTCTTATGACACTGACTGAATAAAAATGCTATTATTGTGTGTGAAAAACTCGAAAAAACAAAACAAAACAAAACAAAAAAACAAGCCTATACCCATAACTTTCACCCTTCTTCCCTTAATATCAGCACCTCCTCTTTGTTATGGGAGCATATTTTCTGAATATATGTGAACGCCGGTGCGCTCCTCTCCTTCAGCCAGGACGCACCAACTCAGTAAATTGGACCCGAGCCTACGTGAAATATTGTAGTCTGGGGCAAGGCCGTGTTGTGTTTGCATATTAGCCCGACTGTGCCAGGACAGACACACAAATTATCCTTATTGCTCTGGCTTTTATATTACAATAATCCACAGTGAGAGTTAAGAGGGCCCTGTGCCTTCCACATGACATAGCTGTTTGTAACTATATGAAGAAGATTTATTTGATAATAGCCCGCGTTATATTGTAGCTCCCGTGCACTGGTGATGCTTATTAAGTATAACACTGTAATCATGCTTTTTATGAGCTTGTGAGGCGCGTAATCTGGACACAGGGCAATATGTTGCTTCTATTATGAACCCTCTTCTTCATATTTATACCAATTACTTTTGAAAACTGACAAATAGAAAACAAAATATGTGTAAGTGTATTAATCTTTCTATGTCTGAAATATCAAATTGTGTTTTTTTTCTCAAAATTGAACATTATAACATAGAAATATTCAGTAGTGGAACAAATTCTAAATTTTGTTACTTAAGTAAAAGTACTCAAGTAAAAGTAAATGTATCACATGAAAAAAAATCTACTTAAGTATTAAAGTACCAGTTTAAAAATGTACTTAAAGAGTACAAAGTAAAAGTATTTTGTGCAGTTTTTTTTAGATCTAATTCAGATGTAGTGATTTTGATGCAGATTTGTGCTGAATTTTGTTCAACAGAAACAACTGAATCAATATTTTTTTCGTAGCTGTTTTTATTTGTGTATTTTTGTTTGCTCAAACTACGAACGTGTTAAAAATAATCTCCTCAGTCTTTTCAGCAGGTCTCAGACAAAAACCAAAAAATACTTTTACTTTTCAGTCTAGTTCAAAAATGTAGTGGAGTAGAAAGTACAGATAGTGAAGTAGAAGTAAAAATTTACTTTTCGTCTAGTTCAAAAATGTAGTGGAGTAGAAAGTACAGATAGTGAAGTAGAAGTAAAAAGTATCCACTGTAAAATCTACTTAAGTAAAGTAGAGATACCTAAAATTTATACTTAAGCACAGCACTTTACTACTTTAACTTTGTTTCATTCCACCACTGGAGCTATTAGGTGAATAATGTCAAACAACCAAAATGTTCTTCTTAAAATCCCAGCCTTCTGCCTCATGTCGGAGGAAAAGAGATTTTGAATGTACAGTAAATTATTAAACAACAATAAATAATGAAATGCATTGGACTTGGTTTAGACTGCTGAAATATTTTTGACAGTGCCCTGAAGTGGCAGAAAAGCCCATGAGTGAGTAAAAAGCTTTTGGAAAATTCTGCTGCACGTTTCCATAGTAACGTCACGCTCATATTATGGCATATTAAAATCACAGTGGGGTAATAGAGTGGCATGTGTGACTTCATTTTGAGATAACTTGGAGAAGACAGTTACTGAACAACTGGAGACCTACATGCAGGGGAATTGTGTGCGTCCTACAGCAGCTCTGCCAAGGCTTTTTCTAAATTCCAGTTTCATGAGTGCACTATTTCTGGAGCCTACAGTGACGCCACAATCCCTTCTTGCATAAACTATAAACCCGGCCGTGAATATGAATTTTGAATATATGTCACCCCCACCGTTTATAGATGTGCTGAAAAGACCCTCAGTGTCTCCTGTCTGTGCTAATAGTCTGCAAAATGTGATTTACATATTTACAGCAGATCAACGAGTGAGTTTAGGAGTCAGATTAAAGATGTTGACTTGAGCTGAACAGTGAACAAGACCAAATAAAATACATGATATGACACACAGAACAATGTAAAGGTTGAAAGCAGTAATAGCAGTAACAACGACGTTTACCAGACCCTAGTGAATAATAGTAATTGGACAACTTTATGAACACATAAAGACACTCATATGAACACATAAAACTATGGAATGGGGTAAACTCTACCTTCACAAGATGTAAATTATTATCAGGACCATAGACTGTATATGTAGTAAATGGACATAGCTAACTTGCTAGCCACAGTGTTCCAAATAGTAAGTGAGCACGAGCGCACTTCCGGCTCCAACGACTCTGGCTCCAATTCACTTTTTATTGAAAAACTGCTGTCAGACTCGTCATTTTGCTCTTAAAATTTTCGTATGAATCCTACATAAAAAACTGCGTCAGACTCGTCATTTTGCTCTTAAAATTTTCGTATGAATCCTACATGATCCCGGTGTTTTTATTTGTCTATTTTGTCTGTAAATCAAGACATGAACATTAATAACAGACCAATGAGACGCCTTCTTTCCCCAGAGTCGTTCCCACTAGCATTAGCAACACGCTTGATTGACAGCGTTGCTAAGCGCCCGCCCCCTCCTAAACCAGTGGTGCGAGCGGGAAGGGGCGTTACCTTTAACAGCCTCGCCCCGGGTTGGCTCTTTGGTCGCTATGATACAGGCGGTCGGAATTCCAAATATGGAATTCGGCTCCAAATTCAGTCTTTGGTTGCTATGATACTCGTAGTCAGAATTCCAAAGGAACTTGGCTCCAAATTCGCCCCCGTAACTGCTAGCTTCAACGAGCTTCATTTGACTGGAACCAAACGCTATGGGTGACGTCACACTCACGTAGTCTGCTTTTTTATACAGTCTATTATCAGGACTAATTAATTATCCTTTCAATATGACCATGAAATTGTTTGGTTTAAAGACGCTTATTTGAGATTAAAGAAGATATATTGTGCTTTTATCTAATACATAGGGATAAACTATAACATAACCTATAAATCCTGCTGTTATATTCTGTTCATTTTAAACCGCAAAATTGTTTAAGCTCATACAAGTTGAGTGTAATATATAATGTAAGATGTCCCCTTAAAATAGATCCAGTTTCAAATGTTTATTTTATAATTTCTTACACTCTTTTATACATATTTTAAGTTTAAATTATCACTGCCAAATTACAGACAGACAATTGAGTTGTTATCTCCATCTGCACTTACAGATGAGATGACATTTTCACAGTGGAATACAAGCATAAGAACAGTAGACACGTGCTTCAGACTTACCTTGAGCTTTTTAACATTGACACACGGGTCATTGGAGAAGCTTTCCGTGTCTGCGATCTGAATGTCTGCCTTTTCCAGCTCATTGGTCAGGTCGTTCCTCACCTGAGAGACGAAAACAGAACAAAGAACGCACGTGAGCAGAGATAATCACATTGGATCAAAATGACAAGACATTATTTCATAAGGTACCCTTGGTGACTAGTGTGTACTATACTTTCAGGTCCCTGGATCCTCTGAGGTTAAGAACACATTTGCAAGTGTCACACCTTTGCTGTGAAAAACTAAAAAGCTGCTGCAGGCCCCTTGTGTGTCGGAGGTGACATGTGGCTGTCCAACACCTTCAGTGCTAGTGTCAAAAGGCAATTAATGAACTCTACTATTAATGAGCTCAAGAACAAATGCAAATTCTTATTATATTATGTTATATTACAATATGTTTTCTTATATACCAACGTTGTCCGATCTCACAACGTAAAAGCAGTGTATGTAGGATAAATACAGGGTGCCTCCTTACAATTTTTAACCATTTATTACAAAGGCAGTTGATAAGATATCTTAATCAGACTTATTCTATTGTACTCAGTGGTTTCCAAAGTTTTTGACCTCATTTAATGCACCTCTATACGGGCAGCATTAGTCGCACGAAGCACATCAAGACGGGACTGGATTTCTTGCCATGTTCGTGTAGCAGAGCCTCATCAATGGTTGCAATCGCATCTGTATCTTTTGCTTTAGTTCAGTAATGTCCTGTATTGTTGTTCGATACACAGTATCTTTTAACATAGCCCCATAGAACCCAGGATACACATCGTGCCTTCTTTTGAAGAGGAGCCATTTCTTAGGGGTTCATTCAAAAGGATGCCTCTTTAGTTAACAAGATGCCTGAAATTCAAAAATGCAATGTAACTAAAACTTTTATAACCACTGAGTACAATAGAACAAATCTAATTAATCTATCTTATCAATTGTCTTTGTAATGAAATTTTAACTTTATGGACACCCTGTATATTTGTACATTTCATCAACATTAACTGAGAGTGTCCTCTGATATAAAATGTTCAAAGAAAGAATTTACTTATTCACACTGACAATCAGACGTTTACATTTTGTGTTCTGATTCTCAAGCTGACTATCCAATCAGAAAGCAGAATGAGCGTTTCAATTTGGGTTGCCAGATCCTATGACTAAACCGCACCTATACAGCTCTTCTTACTGACCACTTATGCTTATCTCCCTATGATACAACACCTAGAGTCTCTGCTACACATATAACTTTAACACCTACTCTATGAACCCATTTTGATCCGCCTCTAACCAGCCAAACAACAACCCAACATATAGCTGCCACGGTTCACATTGCTAGTCGTGTAAAACCAGAAGGCCGTCTTTCTCGCACGTATGGGCATGCACTGAACCATCTGAGCGGCTGGGGGGTAGAGGGGGGAGCGGGGTAACTCTATCTTGCAGCAGGTGCGTGTCTGCTTGATGTATTGATTCGCTGGAATGGCGGGTAATGGGATCAGCGGAGGAAGAGAATAGCGCAGGTATCCCACAGTGATGGTAGGCTGGAGGTGGTTTATCATGCTGCCTCCTCCTCTCACAAACACGATTTATTCCTCAGGCTGCTCGCAGTTTCCGAAAAGCTATTTTATGCCAGACATTTTCACTTGTCACGAAAAGGAGGAGTGCAGGTGTGGTGCAGTGGTTATCTATTCCACTGACCAATGAGCATAACTGCAGCCCTGTTTTATGTGTTGTGCTTTGCGGATATTATCTTCCTATTTTAGGCTAAATGTTCCTCCAGATCCCCTGCCAAGTTCCTGCATAATGGGCCCCGGTCAGAGGCATTATGGGGTAAAAGCTTCAATAAATAGTTAAGATGTTGACAGGGTGCAATTCTTTCCCATAAAATAGCCAACACCAATGTGATGTTAGTAGTTAACAGAGAAATAAAACCAGACATAGCAGAGGTGGTTGAAGTACTCAAAATCCAAAGTAAAAGTACTGATACTTTAAGATACTGAAGTAGTATTCAAAGTTGTAACAATGTACAGTAGTTGATTGTATATTTTCTGTCTATAACTAATACTATCATTTAACTGCTCTTA
Organism: Periophthalmodon schlosseri; assembly: GCA_000787095.1. Taxonomy (NCBI): domain Eukaryota; kingdom Metazoa; phylum Chordata; class Actinopteri; order Gobiiformes; family Gobiidae; genus Periophthalmodon; species Periophthalmodon schlosseri. Next base: position 10,246 of record KN486069.1, read on the forward strand.
CTTCTAACCTCTCTTGCTCACAGTTCCCCATCTGTTGAGAAATAAAATCATACTGTAGTTAGTCATATGTTTACCTAGTTGCTGTGGTAGTAGTAGTAGCACTAGTAATAGTATTAGTAGTGGTACTAGTAACAGTAGAAAAGATAACAATATGAACCTCTACCATAAAGGTCTACAGTGCCTCTACAGTTACTTCAGATAACAATATGAGACAGTTTTATGTAATTGAATTTTTCCCACTTAAAAAAAATCAATACCAACTGGCAAACTTAATTTCACCATCACTAAACATTTGCTTGTCAACTTCTCACCTCGGGGCAGCACTAAAACGCTACATCAGTCATTTTTGTACAACACTCCACCAGTGTGAGGCGGAAACAGGGCGGACGCAGTGGATCAATACAACCACGTTTTGCTCTTGAGGAACAATTGGCTCCGTGATCTGGACAAGCTAGAGCTTGTACTGTTCTTAGGATGAGTGCTGGTCTACAATGCCCTGGTGTTACAAGGCTACGATGTCCTGGTGTTACAATGCTACGATGCTCTGGTGTTACAATGCTACGATGCCCTGGTGTTACAATGCTACGATGTCCTGGTGTTACAATGCTACGATGCTCTGGTGTTACAAGGCTATGATGCCCTGGTGTTACAATGCTACGATGTCCTGGTGTTACAATGCTACGATGCCCTTTTTTTTTTTTACTAATTAGTAAAAAAGTAACTAACTAAGAAACTACTACTCCTGTAATAGTAACTGTCGGGGCGTGACATCTGATTTATATTTATATTGATTTAATTGTCAGGACAAAAAAATAATGCATAAAATTGGTATTTTCAAAGGATAAACCATAAAAATGAGCAGCTAATATCTAAATCATATCTGAAAGGGTAGTGCAAGAAACACATTTTCAAACTATTTAATATTGTCAGCATAAAAAATAACCAAACTTTTTACTCAAGTAAGAGCACTGTTATTCAAATATTACACAAATATCAAGTATGCAATCTGAAAACTACTCAGAGAAGTATAATTTATTTAAAAAGTTACTCCAGTTAATGCCACTTAGTAAATGTAACTGAGTAAATGTAACTGAGCACTACCCATCTGTGGTCATTTCAAAACAATTATAAAACATGAAGTGGCTGGTTTGAAAGACAGGAATAACAGAGAGAAGCTTTTGAACTATAGTGCAGTCTCCTGTGGGTCAGCGAGGGAATCCCCAGCAGCAGATGTAGATCAGCTATAATCCCCACAACATATTACATAACAAGCGCTGCATAGAGTGTAACAGCAGCAGTCAGAAGTATTGGAGTCAGGCATGTTTGACACAATGACCACTACTGTTGACTAAATACTCCACATATCACTATCACTATTAATGGTTTTCAGAGTCTAGAATGTGATGAGGTCATACTCCAAGATGGAGGGCAAGAGCCTGATTTCCCTATTGCTCACATTTTACTTTGCCATAAAATATCCCAAAGGTAAATTCATAAAAGTTGAACCTGGTCCTTTCTAATAGTGACTAGACCCTAGAACTCACTATAGCCTCTTTTCCATCGGCACGGTTCACTTGGGGCCACCTTGGAGCGTGTCTGTTTGGTGCGGCTCCCTCCAGCCGAGCTGCGTTTCCATGCCACGGGCACGGCTCCAGGTCCAGGGGCAGGGCTCTGCTTCGTGAGATACTGACCCAACTGACTCACCCAAATATAACTCATGTTTTCTTAATAAATAAAATCGAAAGCGTATCTGAATTATACGCGTAACTATATGGCCAATCTCAGCAATTCACAAAAACATTATCTACGTTTAGTAATTCCAGGTTTGTGGAGCTGTGAGACATGGCTAAAGTTAGCATAAACACAAACTTCTACCAGTTTATTGTGAGCTTTTTCTGGATTTATTTCCCTTCTCTGCACCTCTCCACCGTGTTTTAGTGTCTCTTTATGTAATGCAGTGTGTTTGGCTCATGCCAGATGCATTATGCACTGGAAAATATAAGATATTTGATCTTTATATGTGACTGACATGCATCAATAAACAGGAAACAGCTGTTGGATTCGTATATGCTTTGTTTTGCAGAGCATGTCAGCTCAACATTTAAGTTGCCATAACTGGAAATACAGCGGTTTATCATAAGATCAAGTCAACATTTGGTGAGAGCCATACCATACCGACCCCAGACCAACCCCAGACCCCGCTAGGAGCTAGTACCCTCCAGGGCCCGCTTCAGACCCCTCTGTCTTTAGACAGTGAAGACCATACACTGTATAGATATTACTGACTTATAGAATGTTGTGATGTCATCTGAAACCCAGCAGTTGGTGATATCAGGGCAAATATAGGAGAAAATGGAAACATTTAGGCTCTCAGTTGACAGTTAAAGAGGATGAGGATTGACGGGGACACAGAGGTTTGTACTCACTCTACAGTCTCGTTAAAGGTGCACTATGTAGCAATTCTAGAGGCCATCTGATTTTTCTCGGGGGGTGTAATTGCTTTTCTTGGAACGTTCCACAGTTTTGCATTAAACTTACCTCCATGGAGACAAGCGGGTGGCACTAACAGGCCAATTACAGGCCAGGTCTGTGGTGGTCATGTATGCTCACATAGCATACATGTTTTTCAAGGTGTTTTGATGTCATTTTAATAAATGCAAGATAGATACGTTTAATGCCATATTGTAGAACATTTTAGGCAAAGAAATATCATCTTCACTGAGACAAGCAGGTCTCAGAAAACCCTCCTCCAGAAAAGTTACATAGTCCATACTGACTGTTATGTTCTTCCTTATCTGAACATATCTCTGTGTGAATGTGCTCTGTGTTCTTCTAAATTTGAAATCTGCATGGGAGCATAACTCCTTAAATACAGATAAGTGATCACTGATAGAACAAGACAGAGATTTGTTCAGGCCCATGTTAAAACCCAGTGATTTTTGTGGGCAGCCTGTCAGTGTTTGTGTTGTGATCACAAGATTGAAGCCTAATCCTGCTGTGAGGTGTGTGTCACCTGACTGACTGATAATGGCCGCCTGCTCCTGTTGAGCCCGGTTTTGTCCGGTTCAATCTCAGTAATGATGATTGCGCTGCATGTGTGTGTGTGTGTGTGTGTGTGTGTGCGCACCAAGCAAAGCGTAACCACATCCACCCATACATAGAACAGGAGCCCCCAACAATCGTCCGTCACTCTCCTCCCACACTCTGTGTCAGTTTGTGTAAATATGTCTGAAAAGTCTAAAAATAGCTGTGACAAGCTTTAGCTTACAGGTTAGTGTCCCAGGGGACATTACAGTATGTGAGAATGTGTGAATCCAGACTGAAGGAGCCTTACATAACATTAACCTTCCATACTCCCTGTGGGACACAGGGAGCGAGGCAGAGAGAGAGTAAAAGCCATTGATACAGATAGGCTGTGTGATGATACTGCCAATGAATAAATGCTAAATGCTCAAACATCTATGAACTAGACACTAAAATAATCATGTGATTTTTAGATACAGGCTGCACGTTAGAGCCGTTTTATAGATACATATTTGCTGTGAATGCTGCAGCTTAATACTGAAAAGGGAAAGCAGGAACTTGCTCTGAGTCTGACAGAAATGAACAGATCCTGAAGTGTGGCAGCCATGTTTGCATATTTGTGAATCAGGATTAGGGGCCAATCTGGAGCAGGTTGATTGAATCGGGACGTCCTTCTTCCTAGCGTCCTAAGCCCCTTGGTGCTTTCAGGAAGAGAGAGATAAAGGGATTTGGGCTTTCAGAGACTTCTACACACCTCCGAACCACAACAGCAGACAAGACTGTTCTCAGCAACTGCCTCAACATTGCTATTAACAATACAATTCTCACATTTTCTATTTCAATGCATCTGACAGAACTTTAACATCTGTATTTTGAGATAATTGAGAGATTTGTCCCGGAGGACATTTAACTACAGTCTGTGTAACAATGTGTGCCATTATTAACAATGCACATAACCTACTCATATCACGTTTGCTTTGGAATAATTTTTATGGAGACAAGAACAATTATTTTAACTTTGTGAGCACAGCTTTGTATTTGGATAGGTTAATGTAGAGATGACTGGCCTCAGAGAAGCGTTGCACGTCCTGAGTGAGTGTCCCAACTCGACTCCAGTTGTAGAAGTTGAGGAACTTGACCACAGCCGGGTTGACCGCGTTGTCTGACGGTACTGTGCGGAAGAAATTTGGGTATTTCTTCTTGTCTGCCAGCACAGGGGTTGTGGCCGCAAATGAGAGCTGTGAAAAACAAAAGGGGAATATGCACAATTAGCCCATGTTCTTTATAACAGCATCTACAGTTAGAAGCAGTGCAGTAGGACAAAACTAATCACAAGACAAAAATGATGGTAAAAGTTTGTGGTTTCTTACAATTCCTTGTACTTCATAATCACCACACGATAAAAATATATATATACAGGTCAATGTTTTAAGCATCATTGGACTAAACTCAAACCTGATGAACCAGGAAGCAATTTTCACCTAATTTTGACTTTTGTCATTTCTGTGCTGATCAGGGTTTGCCCTTGTCTCTGTTCAGTGAGACATTTTGAACAATAGGTCACTGATTTCTCTCTAGTGGCTAAATACTATTATATAATGCATGTGATTCAGTTTGAATTCAAATATTATCACTCGGTATAAAATGTCTTTTACTGTGAAGCCGTCCTGATCACTTGATATTTATGATGACACTTTAATCTTTGGTTCTAAGGTCTGAAGGGCGTGAATGTTTAGCCTCTCAGAGGCTAGGCTAACAGCGTAGTGGAAGATAATGAAGCAGAGTGTCCTATCTGTGCTAATTTAATAAGTGATATGAATCGGTGCAGGGTTAATTACACACTTGCAGAGATTAAGCAGAACTTGTGATTCATGATAGTGATCAGCACCAGGAAATTACAATCCCAAGCAAGACACTGGAGGTGAACTATAGGTATAATCCAAAAGTAGCCCTAAAAATGACAGGGTCAATATTTCAACCTCATCAAGCAGTAAGCGCATAGAAATGTTCTAATAAATAATCATTTCTATGGAGAAAATAGTGCTTGCAAATGTGGGCAGATTTTTGTGAGCAGCTTTTACTAAACGTAACTCATAAGATTTTTTAAACGTTTTCATGTACAATAAAAAAAAAAAAAAAGTCTTTTCCCACCCTTACAATCTGATATCTCATACTGCTTTCTAATGAATACAAAATACCATATTTTGTAGTTTTGTCATCCTATAGGGCCCTACGTCTCCCTGCTCCCCCCACACTCACTTTACTCTGTCTCCCTGCTCCCCCCACACTCACTTTACTCTGTCTCCCTGCTCCCCCCACACTCACTTTACTCTGTCTCCCTGCTCCCCCCACACTCACTTTACTCTGTCTCCCTGCTCCCCTCACCCTGCCTTTACTCTGTGTCCCTGCTCCCCCCACACTCACTTTACTCTGTGTCCCTGCTCCCCTCACACTGACTTTACTCTATAAATACTATAGATTTCTATGAAGACCCAGAGATTTTCTCACCGTCCCCTCACGACTGGCCTGGGGATATGGTCAAAATGAAGAAAACACAATAGCTGTGCTGTGCACTTTAACTCAAATTAAAAAGCTGCAGAGTATTGCACCCGGCTGTCCGTTTGGAGAAGAGCTGCAGGGAAAATAACATAATTGGTTGATTTCACAGTGTCATGAGCATACGCCAGCCGCGACCTTTTGTTATTACTGCTTCATAAGGTCAGCTAAAGGTTGGTGATAAAACATGAAAACACAGGCTACTATTAGGCATGTATTATTTTCTGATTACATTTTACATTTAACAATAGTGTGCACCAGGCTTCACTCTGACTCGCCATTGTATCAATGTCAAAGGAGTCCAATATAAATGTCAAGGGAGCATCAAGTAATCCATTTTTAATTTCTTTAGTCCTGTGGTAAAAATTTGGATCCTCAGTTCAGTAGAGTTCAGTGGATGTGAAGCCATGTAAGACGAGCGTTAGATCGTTTGCTCCAACAGGATCAATAACATCTATGGAAATCAGTGGCATCCATGGGTATTTCAGTGAAGATCTGACTACTTAGAGCTATTAAACTGTGCAAATCGGTGGATTTTGTATTTTATAATCTGATGATGTCATACTCTTAGATGGGAGGTACAGTTTCCCCTATGCATTACATGGCATTTTCAAAAGTAATAATCGGAATATTTTACAAAAGATACAATGGAAAGTTGTGGTCAGCTGGTGTGAAGGGACAGAGCTGACCAAGATGAATGCACAGTTTTGCCCTTGCAATAGATTAAGAGAAGTCTAAATATACAAATGTATTATTTAAAGAACAGACTAGTCTTTATCTAATGGTGAAGAGGCTTTTTCAAAGACAGGAGCAAAAATAGTGTGTGATATCACACATCTGAGAGTAGAGGCTTATGTAAGAGGGGTTTAAAGAGGGCCGACCCAAATAGGATGGAGGAGAGGCCTGCACATGTGCGCACTCACTGATCAGGTTTAGACACAGCTTCACTCTCACTAACAAACAGCAGTAGGAACTGCTACTCAAATCTACCCCTGATCACCTGGGCCTCTCTAATACACTAACCTCTGTGACTCAGCAACTGCTCTGGTCAAAGTCTGAGTATAAAAGACACACGTTTGGACACTCAATACTCCATAGAGAGTGAGGTAGGACAAGTAAGACAACCTCCCCTAAAACATGACAGCATGACAGGCATGAGCAG
>KN486069.1:17047-28203 GCA_000787095.1 Periophthalmodon schlosseri
ATGAGCGGGGAAGTCTCTTTGTTCCAGTAGTTCAAATACTAAGGTGTGACTCTCTCACAAACACATTCACCAAAGCAGCATCAACATAAGACATTGGATTTATACAGCGCCTTTCAAGACACCCAAAGTGCTTTACACTGCATTAGTCATTGACTCTATACTTGGTGATGGTAAAGTATGTAGGCTACCAATCGCCCCCTCCAACCACCACCAATCACTCATTCACTACTAAGCAAGATGGGTGAAGTGTCTTGCCTAAGGACACAACAACAGTTTGCTCTATAGAGTCAGTGTCGTCCCACTGTGACACCTAGTATTCCCAGCGCTCTCCCCATCCGAGTACTCACCAGACCCAACCCTGCTCAGCAGCCGAAGCCTGAGGAGATGAGGCGTTCTTGAGCGAGTCTTGCTCATGGAAACAATTGCATAAATATGAGCATAGGATTCTAACAACTTTGAAGTTGGACATCTTGTCTCCTGAGGTACATTACACGTGTGCTATTGAAACTAAGCTCAGCAAGTATGAATGCCTTGGTAACACTGTGATTCTGTCTATTCCATATGTTAAAGAAGCCAGTCAGCCCTTCAACAACAACACACTTTGCAAAATGTGGCCTTATTTACATACTGTATCGGGTATTATGCATGATTTGTCAGGAATTGGGAATCAATAGAGCATAAATTAAAAGTAACACCACGGCCAACATTTCCAAGCACAGCAGTTTGTACAAAAATAAGGATGCAAAGGAGCGGCCAATCGCTGTGACAGATCTAATGCCATTGATTGGTTCTAGGCGCTAATGTCTGCTTGGCCTTTGAATAATGAAGTGGCCACGAAGATGGCGGATAAACAAACACAAGCTTGTATTTCATGTCGCCAGTTAAAGCAGATGCAGTTTGTTGACTGAGATTTAAGGGAAAAGCAGGTCGGGATTTACTCAGTTGCTACAGCAACACGGTTTTGAAGATGACCCGGTTCCCAGTTAAGTTTTACTTTTGGTCTAATTGCCTCTTCCCCTCCTGCTGTCTTTGGGAGCCATGTGATACTTATTTAGAAAGACAGCCACAGTTCATAGCAAACACATCATTAGAGGAAACTCAGAGCTGGAGTTTGGAAGGGGAAATTATTCTGATCAATGGCCAATTATGTGCAGCTTTATGCCTTGTGTTAGTAATAGTCAGGTTTGATCATGGTGGTGAAAGGTCGATCCAAAACCATATAAATATAACTGTCTAATCATATTATAATATTAACTATTAATGAAATCACATGGAACAAGGCACAATTTGTATCTACTGCTTCTTAAAGACTGAAAAGGCCGTTTCATTCACCAAGTCAAGTGAGGCAGAGGAGGCTTCTGTGGTATCAATAGGATGTGATTATGAGGTCACAAGGGGCAAACATGATGAATACATTTACGGCAAACATGCTGCTTTTGATGAATGGGATCTTTCCTGATTTTCAAAAATTAATTGGAATCATCCCAATGTAACCCCAAAGTGAGGTGCTTCAAGGCTGCACTGCAAACTAATAAAAAAAAAAGACTTACAAACCACAAGGGATATAGTTCTGAGCAACTTCAAACAACCATCCCACCCATGCCTATTATGTGCCCATCTATCGCGCTCAGCCCCAGGACCCCGTGTGGAGTAATGGCAAGGTAATAGTGGAGCTGTTGATCAGGAAGCGCGGAGGTGGTCCCGGGCCTTATTCAATATTCAGGAGAGACATTTGGAGCGCCGTTGGGAGTGCCCAGCTGGAGAGAGGCAGACCCCACACAGACACATCCAGATCTCATTAATACGGACGTGAGGGAGAGATGGAAATTATGGTGGGCTGGAGCCAGTGGTCCCAGTCCCATAGTCCCAGTCCTGTTGGAATATAAAGGATGTTCTATAGGAATATCTAGAGCTGCACGTTTTCTCTGGTGGGCGAGTACTTTTACAATGGAGTATTGATGTGTGTCCCCAGGGCTTTGTGTGCTGAATCTATGACCAGATCGAAAGTAACTACAAAAGAAAAAAAACTACACATTTAATGACAATAACTACTAGGTGGGATTATTAGAGTGGTGGAAGAAGTAATCAATTTTGTTACTTAAGTAAAAATACAGATACCAGTGCAAAAAATACTGAAGTAAAACTAAATGAAAAAATGAAAAATATCTACTTAAGTAAAAGTATTAAAGTACCTGTTTAAAAATGTACTTAAAAGTAAAAGGTATTTCACACATATTTTAAGGTCTTATAAAGCTCTAAATGTATTGATTTTGATACAGATTTGTGCTGAATTTTATTCAACAGAGACAACTGAATCAATCAGTTTTTCTAGTTGTTTTTCTTTGTATATTTTTGTTTGATCAAACTACGAACGTGTTAAAAATAAACCCTCAGTCTTTTCAGCAGGTCGCAAACTATAATAATAAACACTTTTACTTTTCAGTTCAGTTAAAAAAATGTAGTGGAGTAGAAAGTACAGATACTGCTCAGATGTAGTGACATAAAAGTAAAAAGTATCCACTTTAAAAAAGTACAATACAGATACTTAAAATGAGTACGTACATATAGTACTTTACTACTTTTACTTTGTTACAGTCCACCACTGGATTATTATTATTATTTATTTATTTTAGGTTTTTTTGCACAGATCTCAAGTACTTCTTTATGCATATTTAATTTGACAAGCACGAGGGCAAACTGGACAGACATCTCATTTCCAATTACAACAGAACTGAAAGAAAAATGCTTTATTAATAATGGTTATAATATGTATGCCATATACTATTAATGTAGGAAGATTCCATTGTCATTTTGAATAATTAATTACTGACAAAGTTGGTGAGCACAGTCTATGTTAAAGAACACGAAGGAGTCACATGACACTGCGCAGTATGTGGGTATGTGTAGCCAAAATGTACAAAAAGAACAAGACAAAAATATAATATAGATGATGAAAATCCTACTTAGTCCACGTATAAGCGTCTTGAAATCCTATAGTACCACAGCTGCTCGGCCTGTGCGAGCAGTGGTACGTGCAGTGCAGCAGAATGAATGCAGAGGCTTTCATCCCGAGAGCTCAGGTATTTCAAACCAGCGAGCACAGACATCTCAGAGAATCACGCAACGCTCCTCTGCAAGAGCCAAAGCTTAGCCTGCACCTCCGCCTGTAAAACGCCACCTCCAAAACAAGTGTGGAGGCACCAGACAAGATGTGCCCACCAAGTGACAGATAAACATGGAGGAGATGGGGCTCAGAGAGGGAGGTATAGCAGAGAGCCAACCGAGGACATGTAAGGATACATCAAATCCCACAAAAATGTTAACATCCACAACATTTGATTATGTTTTATGCTCATTTTCAGAATGAGAATCAGAAAAGCTTCATGTAGGCCTGTCACGATAATCACTATATCGACTTACAGTTCAGTATATGAAAGCTGGAACAATATTTTTGGGGGTCAATATGTTTCGTGTGTATTTTTTCTTTAAACAATTGGGAAATTGTTGTTGTAAGATTTAAGCTGTAAAAGGTTGAATGAATAACTTCAACGATGCAAACTAACTACTAAAGTGCTTCATTCTGCTGTTTATTTATTCCAGCTCATGATTTTTAACAATATTGTCCATTTAGAATAGTTTTTGTGTTTTAAATCTGCTTTGGGGTTTTGGGTCAGTGGCATCAATTAATTTCAATATTATCGTTTATTGTCTAGATTTACTTCAGCGATATAACTTACTTCAAAATGTGTTATTATGACAGGCCTAGCTTCATGGTCATTGCCTTGGAATGTCCTTTGGTGACTGTGTGCAACATATAAAGGAGTAATAATAATATAATAATACAATATAAACTGCAAACATGGTCTATAAACGTATATTGACTTTGGGCACAGACCTTGGCCTCAATAGATGTGTGAAAATAAGATCCAGAAGTCAGAAGTAATGAATAAATATGTCATATATTGCAACCTGTTGTTCTCTACAGACAGAAATCCCATCTGCTGTGACTCCCTGTGTTGTTCATATGTCAAATGGGACATAAGGCAGATCGATAGGTGTCAGCTGTCAGCAGTGTGTATGAGCTGGGACATGACAGAAGCTTATAGCACTATTCTTCATGAGAGCCACTGTCACCGCGTCCTGGAGGGATGGAGAGCAGCACCGCAGAGCCACTTCTACAACTAACAGCATCAAAGAAAGTATCTGGTATTGATCCAGGTCAGTTGGAGAGTGCACGGGATATTGACAGGAGAGGATATGCTATGAGAGAAGAGAGGAGGATGTCCACTTAAACAGCCAAGTGAGTTTTTCTAAGATAAAAGTAAAAGTTTGTTGTCACAGCTGTGCAAAGAAACGGACATCATCTGGGTTTTATAATACATGGGTCATTGTCACTGTTTCATATCAGTACTATAGTGAAAACGCTACTTTTACACATAGAAACCCATGTATTAAAGGTGCACTATGTAACTTTTCTGGAAGAGAACCCACCACCTGCTTGTTTCCATGGAGATGTTATTGCTTTGCCTAGATGATAGATGATAAGATGATAATGAATGGTCTTCAAGTATTTTTGAGCAATAAAAACATACTGACCTTAATACATTCTGTTGTATTTTATGCAAACTAAAGTATTCCTAATAGTCTTTATCATATAAACAGTCTTCTATTATTATATTGTTGTTAAAATATAATCTAATCTAATAATCTGGAAACAAACCAAACCAGGACTAATGAAAACTGCTCCTGATAATCATCAGATGTTTTGAGTGACATTCAGTTGGACTCTGGATGAGTGCAGCGGCACCTCGGCTCTTGTGAAATCTGCTAAAGCTATGTCTCTATATCTATTCTATTTATAAATGGAGATTTGATACCATAACCTGAAATCTCACTGTGCTGCCTGTTGCTGCCACTTGGCTCCGTATGAATGATTAATGAGCAGATGCTGAACTGTAGAAACCATTATTGTATTCCTCCCATACTCTCTCTCTCTCTCTCTCTCTCTCTCTCTCTCTCTCTCTCTCTCTCTTTCACTCTTTTTCTCTCTTTTTCTCCCTCCAGTGTTTCCCTCTTGCCCATTCCTTTGGGGAGGAGGGATAACATTTCGTGAGCTGGTATTTTATTCTCTGCTTACTTGGACAGGCTATTGCTAACACACAGAAACAGTTGATGATTTGACTTACAGTGAAAGAAACGTTAGAAATTACACAAAAATACAGAAAGAAAGAGAAAAAGACCCATCAGTCCTTCATCCATAAGGTCAATACTTTTTGCACACGAGATTCAAATAGAAAGTAGATGAGCAGTGCAGGGAAGCCCACACACGGACCATTCATGTTGTGAGTGGGCAGGCACAACTAACTGGAGCCCGTCTGCTTTTACAAATTACTATGTTTTAAGTTGGCAGACACTGAACATGTCCTCACCCATATTCTAGAGAATCTATTTAATCCAATCTCTTCCATATGTGACTTTTTACCCTCGCGTTCGCAATTAAATAGTTAATGAGGGTCCATAATAAATAAAGCATGAGTGCACTGAGCAGACACACCATGTAGAAGACAGGGAGAAGGGAAAGAAAAACACTGCTTCAAAGCCAAAACATGCAGCTAATAACCTCAGCTGCACCTGCCACTTTCATAAAGTACTTTGGCCCTTGATTATTCACTTGGTTAAATGTTCTTATTGACTTTTCCAAGGACACTATTCCCAATGATACTAGTTCCTCAACTTCCACAACATCCGTAAGATAAATACGTTTCTTTTCATTTCCTTCAGAAGCCAGTACCTGTGTTGCGGTATATAAAGCTATAGAGACAGGCAGAACTCTAACATCTCCTCGAGGCTGCAGATAGTGGTGGAGCATTGATCGCACACCTTTCATTTAGCCAACACAGGGGCTGCACATTGCTGAGGTATCGACTGGGATCATGGTCTGTCACAGAGACCAACCTGGACCACCTCAGTTAGACCATTACACGCTGTGTCCAATCTACTGGCTCTGATTGGTCCACTGTTCTAGTGAACACTTTCCCACTACAACTACAGCCCCGGGCAACAGTTAATGAAGAGCTTCCAAAAACTGGGAGCATGTGCCAGATGCCTGGTGGCATTAGCCTGAGGACATGAACAGAAAAGGGAAAAGAAGCGGCTTCCCAGAAGTGGCTCTAATTAAAGACGCTGGATTCAGCACTACCCCTCAGGTTTTATCAGGGCCATCAGTCCTTAAGTATAGTCAGGATGTCACATATGGGATATACACATTCAACTCTACAGCACTGCCTCTGCCCTCGCAGGACAAGTCTTTGTCTTATTAGCTGATAAGGTGACTTTAATCTTTTTTACTCTCAATGCCCTTTTGTGTTGTAAATTCTATATGATGATGGACACAAACAGCTGCATACATATGATAGAAAGGATTGTGAACAATCTGTGTAAATACAAGACTAATTTCACCTCGGGGGACAACAAAGTTTATATTTTCCAGCTGTGTGATCTGAAATGAACTTGCAGATGCTCTCAGAAGAAGCTTGTCTGTAAATATGTTAGTATAATCTTGCATCCAAACATGAAGACCACTTCTTCACACTCCAGACCTAGAGACTCCTTTTGCTGTCAGGCTGCATCAGGACCTTTTTGGTTATTCACTGAGTACATTAGTGCACGTGCCCCAGGGGAAGTCCCACTTGATGTTTTTTTTCCAAAGAAATGGGAGAGAATAGCAGATTTCTCTCCACTGCTCAGCAGCCATCCATTCCTCTGGCAACTACTCTAGTCAGGACACCGCTTTGCTATGCAAATTGAATTGTTTATTTTCTGATGTTTTTGCTTTTCCCATGCAGCCCCTTGGCTAAAGGCAAACTGAATGAAAGCTCCTTTTTTAACTCTAACAAAAGTCAGTCATTAAAAGCAACTGTCAGTCATATATATGGTAGATTTATGACCACAAAGTCAAAGGTCTCGTGTCTCAGAGAGAAGTCCATTGTGTTGTGTCTGACCTGTTGTTAAAATGACTTAAGACCATCACATCAACACAACATGCACAATATCCATGCTCCATCTTTCTGTCACTCCACACCAAGACCCCTGTGCACCTCCCTGTCCACTTCACACACACAACATTTCACATGGACTATAATAAACCCACAAGAAACAAATCAACCTACAAAAATAAATATAGAAACAATGTTAGATTCCAAAAAAGCATAGCTCTTATAATGATTATAAATTATGTGAAACATTAAAAGAGTTCCAAATGTTTATGATCGCTAAAGGAGCTCTAACTTTGCTTTGGTCAAAGCAAGAGTATATATGTGCACATAGTAGCTAAGCCTCCATTAGCACTAGCACAGACAGAGCACATACACTTGCATGCTGAATGTCGGATGAAGGTGAAGATATGAGGTGGTGGTATTCCCTAACACCAATATAGCGTCACATTTCAAAGCTCCATAAACACTATCTAATGTGAGTTGAGCCCTGCAGGTAAAGGCGAGTGCTCATGTCTATGTCTAAGCATGATTGTATAGAGCCATATGACGCTGGCTGTGGACGTGTCTGTCATGTCAATGCCGTTCTCACACTCAGCATGCTGCGTGGATATCTGCAACTCATCTCCAAGACACAGCCTCCTCCAAGGTCCCTCAATGTGAGACGGCCCATTATCTTTCTGCATCCCTGTCTCTTAGGATGTCATTGTGCCACTCTGGTTTGGGGATGTTGTTTTCTGTCGTTTTGTTAGCAAGGAGCTGCTTGTATCAATACATTTAACAAAACCTTAAAGGGGACATTATGTAAAATCAACTTATCAGCTTTTAACCACAGAGCAGTGTTCCTTCATTATTACTTTACTCACAGCTGAATTTCAGTTGCACTAATCTTACATTGTCCTGGATTCAAGTACTCAGAAATCTTCTGTTTTACCTACCCCCTATCTCCACCCACTACTCTGTACTTACTTGCAATTTTCAAACTCCTGGTCATACATGTACGGTTAAAAATGTTTTTCAAAAATAAAAACACATGAAACACACACAAATGAATGAATCTGCAGCTTGCTACGGTGAAATTTCACTATAAAGAGACCAGGCCTCTTAGTTCTGCAGTTTTGAACAATGGACCTGCTTCTATTATTAAGCTGTCTTAGATTGATATTGCTATATGTATATTATAGATACTAAGTACTCTAAAAGGGTTTATGCTTAGGCCAATATGTTCTCTAACACACCACCACAAGACTCATGTACAAAGAGAAAATATGGAATTATTTTGGATCTTAAAGCCGTTTGTGTTCTCTGCTTCCTCACCTACACCTCATGTTTGTCAGAAACGCCCTTGAGTTATTGCTTTGTGGCCTAATACGATGGACAGGTGCCAAACATTTACAGGTATCCCTCTGGTGATCAACTGTTTGGTTGCTATAAACACAGCTCTAGAGCAAAAGGCACCTTGAACAGCAGTGTATTGGGCTACTCGTCTTTAGTGGCCTGGCTGTATATTCACTTACATGGTGATGATGATGATGATGATGCACACGTGATAAATCTGAAGAAACCATATCTGTACAATGCATCCATTGGGGAACGGTAATCTTTACGCTTGTGCCTAGGATGATTTAATGATTGCATTAGGGAGGGCATCTGGGAGAAACTAATATGATAGATTCTAGGTGAACTGCTCGATATTGTCAATCTGTACCTGCACTCTATGCACCCCATGTGCACAGGAGACAGGGCTCAGAGCATGGCCACTAAGGGAAAATTAATTACCATGTGCTTGAGTCAATCAGCCATAGATTTTCAATTACTCGTCGAATAGTGACTATGGAACCGCTTCAGCCTTGAAAAGTGCGACACAACTGCAGATCTGGGAAGTCATTTCAGTGAACTATACTTTCCATATAACTTCAATATAAATGTTCAAAGATACTAAGTGATAACATCGGCAGTGAGCCACTCCATTGACTAGTGAGAAAGAAGAGCCCTGGATCTTACTATGGCCGTAATACAAAGTCTCTTCAGGTCTAAAGAAACCTGTCTTCTATCTTTCAGAACTTTCTTTTACTCTCCCTCACTTTTCAATTTCCAGACGCCTGCAGGGGCCAAATGGCGAGTTGAAAGAGGAGAGTAAATGTTTAAAAGTCTATCTCCTGAGCTGTGTCTGTGACATGGCTGAGGTCTGAGGGGAGGTGGCCGGAAACATGAAAGAGCCCAGCACCGTGACACCGGCCACTCGCTCTATTTAACTTCACTGTAACCAACACTAGAGCCGCAGCTAAAGATTCATTTAGCAATACAAAAGCAGTGAATACAATTATCCAACAAATAATTACCTTTTATGCTTAAAGACGCACTATGTAACTTTTCTGGAGGAGAGTCTGCCACCTGCTCGTCCCTTTGTAAATGTTATTGCTTTAACTGGAATGTTCCACAGCCAAGTTGTATGTCAGATCTATGGAGAGGTGACGTGGCTCACAGTAAGAGTGCATGTTTTTTTCTTTGTCGAAGCAGACCTATTATGCAAAATTGACTTTTCAGAGCTTTTAACCATGTTATAGTTGTTTCCCCTTCTCATTTACCCTTCAAAGTTGTTTTTGGAGTGATTCGTGGATATTTGAGCAATCTTGAATTACTTATTTTCAAGACGCCATATTGCCGATCAACCCCCCGTTTTCATGCTGTTTAAAATGTGCAAATTCTAACATAATGATCCACGGGTGTTATAGATTATAACTATATAGCAGACACAAGCACCTTAGGTCTTCTTTAATTCATTTTGCAGTAAAAACACAGGTAATTGAAAAAAGCATGAAGATAAATATAATGATATATTGTGGAACATTCCAAACAAGAACCAGAAAACCAGAAAAGTTGCACCACTCTGTACTATATACTAAATAAAACATAGGTAAAAGCACATAAGAAATCTTTTTCCCTGACGTCGAGGAAGAGTCGCGTGTTCTTGGGTTCACTGCCTACCCCATAATTACAACAATTAGGCTGATTACTCCCACTGTTGTCTGCGGTGGGAGCAGGGAATGCCACTGCAGTGTCTGGAATCAAGGCTCACCTCTGCAGCAGAAAACTAGGATCACTGCCATCAGACCCAATCACTCTCACTGCTCTCTATGTCGCTGTGTTCTTCGTGTTATTGCTCTGTGCAAACTAAGCAAAAGTCCATTGGAATTGAACGCTCGTTTTAGATATTTATGGAACAGAGCTGAAACACAGAGAGATTCTAGTCCATAGATGTACTAATTATTACACTTACGACCTCAGAATTTACACGTTTGCGATCCAGGCCAGCTGTGACACCAGAGTGACTCCTCAGCTTGGATTTTAGACATGTTGCAGATGTCAGCATTATTATTATTGGTAATAGTATGTCTGGTAATGTGTGGCGAGCTCTGGCATCTAAAGAGTGACTGTGCGAGTGGGAGGCTGAAGAGAAGAAGAAAGTGCCGGTGGTTACTTTCAATTACGTCCTTATCCATATTTAATGTTGTTTATTGGAGCTAAAGGTCATCCGCGCTGTGTTTACGTGTGCTTCCGAACACAGAGGGAGACTGCCGGCGCCCCATCGCTATTGGCGCTACTGTCTCTTTAAAAATGCACGTCGCTCCACCACAGGAAGTGCTGACCCCCGTTGGTGTTAACCTATTGAGCAGCAAATATCAGGTAACGCAGCCAATGAGATTCCACAGCTCATGATCATTAACTTCCTGCTCAATCAGCTACTGAGAGGAGCCATATCTGTGCCATTTCACCGACCATGAAGTGAGAGGAAACTGAGATGCATAAGGTGGGACTCCAGCTGTATGTACCACGTGATCCACGACGCAACACTGTCACTGTCGAGAGAATCTTACAGCTAGGCCCCCTCCCCAAAACTCGCTCTACGTCTTGTGCAAAAGCAAAAGTGAATTTAAATTGCATTATTGTGAGAGTAAATGATTGTTCTATATATTTTTTCTCCTCCCAACATATGTCTCCTCTATTCTCTCGCTCAGTCCTCCCTCTCTCTCCCCCCTCTCCTCCTCCCTCCCTCCCTATCTCTCTCTCTCTCCCTCCCTTCTTCCCTCCCTCTCCTCCTCCCTCACTTCCTCCCTCCCACTCCTCCTCCCTCTCCTCTTTCCTCACCTCCTCCCTCTTTCC